>JPKZ01001387.1:49587-60991 GCA_000803305.1 Toxocara canis | reverse complement strand
ATATATATATATATATATATCTATATATATATACATATAAACACATGTATAGGTACATATATTTATACTGTTGGTGGTGCATTTACATACAATAATTCTTTAAAAGACCAATTGAAGCAATTTTCAAATAAGAAACATGACTGCAGGCCCAACCTCAGCATTGAACCCGAAACGAACATTCCGAGAACATAGCCCATTAGAGGGTCAGAATCGGCCAGTTACCTTCGCATCTAACCAAATCCTTGTGCGTGCAAACAAGCTAACAGGATGCCCACCCAAAAACTCGTTTAGAACAGGACGCTATTTATGAAGATGCAGCAAGCGCGCATTAGCAAGAGCAAACTTGATTTTATGCAGATGTCTTAGTGCAATTCACCGGGTCAGGACGGCTAATGATGAGTTTACTACACGAGCCGTTCTCCATCGTTTTATACTGACGAATTTCCAGGTCCCTGCCGTAATATCTGGCCTCAGTATTCACATTCGTCGGGCAGTATTGCTAGCGTAAGCGCAACTACAGCTTCGGTTCCGATTAGGTGTTTTTGACTGTATATACCTGATAGTGTAAAACACATACGGTCAGGTGTTTCCAGTGCCGTCTATAACTACGTCAACAGGCCAGGCGATCAGTTCATCATTCGATTCGCAGTTTTTGCCCCCATCTCCCTCCCCTTCGCTTAATTAAGAGCTTTTCAACTGTGTGCAAAATCCTTGCCTCAACTTTCTCGCAGATGCCATCTGCGATCGCAACGTACACCGTTTACGCACCGTTCCCTTCAATCAGCACAATCGTCGACTTGAAAATGTGGGATAGTTTCGGCCATGCGCATGCTCGTCTTCGCATCTTACCGACATATTATAATTAAGGTGTTGGAGTCACCTAATATAGAGTCGGTAAGCAGGCACATGCGGATTCTAGTGTATCAGCGCTGCTTCGAGTGCCTCTGAACGTAATGGAGAATGTCGTTGACGGCCCCCAACTATTATTCGCCACCGTTCAAGAATGGCTTAGTGCCACTCTAATGTGCATTATAAAGGCTTTTACTGGCTTTTCGTTGAAGCTGTCGATGGTGAAATTAGCGATAATGGACTGGCGATATGTGACAAGGACTTTAGTGCAATACTCCATCAAGCAAAACTTAGCCTAACAATTCAGGAACTTCACATCTGCGACATCGCGCTTCAACGTAGTGATCACTACGCCTGTTTCCTCAAATCTGGATCTATTTATCTTCTTTCTCAACTTCCGAAAAAGTTTGCAAGTGAAGCGAAAGGGGGAGGGAAGGGAGGAAGAGAAGCGGGGAGGGGAATGCAAATTGTACAGCAGATTTTTCAACTGTGGAAAGAAACCATCCTGCATGTGGCGCATAACTGGAGGGAGAAACAGATGTCCATGAGACGATGTTGTCTTTAGAAGACGATCCCAGCGCAGTACGTTTTACTCGGCGTTTTGACAATAAGCGTAGGTCCTGGTCAAAACCTCGAATGGTTCTCTCGCCCCTCTGTCCCCTGCCGAACATACTGTCTTACCGACATGGATAGACTAACTGTACGTGGCGATCTCGGCGCACATGATAGCTGCTGGTCGTTCGCGTACGGTAGTGCGAACAGCAAGCGGCGAGCCGAGCACACTTTGTGCTTCACTCGTTTTAGCCGAATGATTTCTCTTATGTGCTCTAGAGGGGTTGAATCGTCTGCGTAATAAAAAACTGCGTGGTTCGTTTTTGTGTTGGATTTGTGTTTGTATGTATGTGCGTGGATATCTATCCCTGTGGTAGTTTCGTCTCGGGAAATACCGGATGTGGAGTTGCTGATTTGGTACACGCTATCGTCGCAGAGGCCTGCTCTTATACCAGTTTTCAAACGGATTCATGGCCCAGGTAGCAGGTGCTACAGGCACTCAGGGATACGAATAATTTGCGTTTGTTGTAGATGGTCGAGTCGTAGAAACACAGATCTAATTGAGCATTTGCGCGAGCTCGAATCGAATAAAATATGAGTATCGGTTGTAGGTGAGCGGTTTATGAAGTCAGCAAGTGTGATCGGTGAAATCACCAAGGCTCGAATCGTTCCAGACATTAAAATGCGCTCACACTTGTTGTTCACGATTATGGGCATTAAAAAATTTTAACTCTTATCGGCTTTTCCACCTCTAAGATATTTTGTGGTGCTGCCTAACCTTGTTTCTTTGTATCCTACGCAGTGCTCCAAATCTTACGTAAATAATCACTGTTTAAGGATGGCTCCGTCATCCTCGAAACGATCGCCAAGCGAGAAGGGCCTGAAGGACATCGGCCAAGTTGCGGTGAGCTTTTTTTAAGAAGATATTAGAGGGCGGAGGGGGGATGGGTGAAGGTATTGGTGAAACGTGACCACGCTAGCTAAGCTTTTCCAGGAATTTCAACACAGAAACAGCGCGTTGCATGGAACGGTTCGTTTCAAGGTTGCTAGATGCCTTATGAGCCGTTTAATAAGTTGGCTTCCTTAGGCTGCGAATTCATCCCAAAATCAGGTTGGGGCCCATCCAATTTCTATCCCCCTCCTCCGATTAGTGAAGCCTAAGGGGCGCTCATGTATGATAATAAGTTAATATCCCTATATGATGAGTAAGCCATTATGAATAAGCGAATAGTTGTCATGACACAAGCTAATCGATTGGGTAGAGCATGTGATAAGTGAGCAGTGGTTAGTAGCCTTGAAAAAATATGTATGATGTCCCAGTAGTACGGAAAGTAGGCGAGAAATGGATCGTCTCATTTTAGAGGGCTTTTTGGGGCTAGAATTTATAGAATGGGCGAGATCGCCAAGCCAGATTTACCCACCCGCTTCTTGCTGTTTCCTTGTTTACTTTGGGACATTGCAGTTGCCGATTATTTCTTTTACAAAAAATGTTTGTTTAAGGCATTTAAGTGTAAAGAAGATTTTTGGCACAACGAGGACAATTTCTGGGTAACGTCTTTGAATTCAAAGCGAGCAGTGAGTGATCGACAATCTAAGGTCACTTCAGTCGGAAAACAAAAGTTGCATCAAAAAATTATGGTGAATATAAAGTCTTCCGGGTGATCCTGTGTACGAGCTGGAATCGCATCTGCAGAACTCAGTTAGAATGACCGAAGATTTGAAACTTAATTAGCTTTTCTATTCGTTTAGGTGTTCAGTGAGGCTGCGATGCGGCACAATATCGGTGTTTTGGAGTATTCGCGAACATGTCAAGCGGCTGCAGCTGGTATGGCTAGTGGTATTCTTGGTCTCACTGGTATTCCTGGATTTGTCTTTTATTTTGTCCTCGTCGTCATCCAGGTAATTAGTTTCTCGGCAACTATCTAATGTGCCCATGCATGCAGGAATGCATGCTGAACAATAAAAACTTAGGCGTCGAAAGTTATTGGGAGTATTCGGAGCTTAGAGGCAGAACGGTCTTAGGTTGCTTCGGATTACGCCGGAGATGAAATGTTGTGTAAATGTAATTACAGTTAACCGATGTATTTGGATAAGTAGCGACGCGTCACTCATTAGCTTGCTTGATAGAGTAATATCGTCTTTAACTATATGTTCTTTGTGTGTTGAAAAATAATGCTTCGAATTATATGCCATTTTGATTTTACGGAGACCGGACCAAAATGTTTAAATCTTTACTTTAAGATGCCGTTACTCCCTTAAGATAAAACTGCGGTGTGGATCGTTCGTAGTGGCAGTCGTCCCGGGCTAAAAATCATCGGTTATGTCCCGGTGTTTCATCATGTTGCTGAACTGAGCGATGGTAATATCATTAGCGATTTCGAAGCAGTAATTACCAACGCAGATTGAATACAATTGCGGAGGTTGTCCATAGGTTGTTGTCCGATTTTGCAGGCTTTGATCTGGGAAGTGAAAGCAGGTTTCGAGTGGCACAACTATTTTATAAGTCGAAGTCTTTCAATAACGCACTCGCTTATCTCTGGTCTCTTCACGTATATTCTCTTCTGGGTATTCCTGTACGGCATGGTTCATGTTTATTGAGTTGCTCGATACTCATTTGCATAAAACTATCTTCGGCGTTTACATCAATGTTAAAAAAGTATTTAGAGTGGATGAGGGCAGAAGTTTTTGGGAGCATTTAAACAGTTTTTTTTCGAAACTCTGTGAATGCTTCTCTTTTGCAGTGAGGTGAATGCGCTGTTCGATAATAAGTGCTGGCCTTTATTCAGCCACGAAAACGGTTAATCAATCGGTTGAGAGGGTTTATGGGATGGTTGGATATTGCAGTGCGGAAATATTTACTAGCGGAGTTTTTCACGAATAGAATAGTTGATTTATTCGCTAAATTAATTTTGGCCTGTTAGACATATCCACGGAAGCGAACTTATGCTGGGTGCACCAAATTGGAAGGTGCACTTTTCAGTTCGTAGTGCTTTACACAGTTGTTTCTCTTTTCATATTTAACTAATTGATGGTGCTTCAAGGTGAAAAACGATGTTTTATTTACGCTGATTTCAGTGCAGATGATGGTTAATAACGGTTTTGGTAACGTTAGAGTTACTCCGAAATTTGAAATAACCGTTCACACTTTTAGCCTGAATAAAGTTCAATAAAATTCAGTTTTAGAACCCCTAAAGTCGATGTTGTCTTAGCACAGTTGGTGGAAAAAGCTATCGGTTAAACTGAAGCTATACTATTCACCAAGGCAGCATCTTTATGAACAGAGTTGTTGTCCGATTGTATTGCATCATTGTTGCATTGGTTTGCGCTGTTTTATAAATTTTTTTACTGATCTTGCTAATGTCTCAGGAGGGATTTCTCATTGAGCTTGTTAAGGAGTGCTTTCTGTAATCAAGTGAATCCGATCTGATGGATCCTCGAATTGGTTAATATATTCAGGTCGACAGTTAAAATTTTAACTCATACTGGAGGGCGAGGGACTAAAATTTTTGTTCCTAATCCGATGGGTAGAATTTTGTGGCATCGCCCTATCTTTTTGAAATTGTCGGGCAAGACGCTCGCTCTTCAACGATAGATTTGCTGAGTTAGGTAAACGATTTGTTAAGTGCATAGGTGGTGGGAGGCAGAACAAAAGCATTTTCACCAAGTATATACCTCTTTCTTTAGGAAACTCGTTTGGATTAAAATTTCACCAGGCGTTCCATGTATACTTTCGGAGGTTTTTCACATCCGGCGATGCGTATTGTTTCTAAATAGATGAGTTGACAGTTCTTAAATTTGTAGTATCACGTCGACATAATTGCTGATTTATGACATTGGCCATACCAAGTCGTCATAGTTGTCGCTTTGGCAGCAACGACGACGATACGTCGTCATCATTGTGTTTAGTGGCAGCAGTGTGGAAATAGTAGCTTCGAAAGACGACTGATTTTGGCTGAAGTTTCTGCATGTAATTTGGAAAAACGCAGTTGTTTTCTAGCCGAAGTTCGCCCGTCAAGGGCTTCGTGTAAATGTTCTTGAGGAGAGGTGACAACATTCCTGAAAATCAGCTCTGTTATCTCATATATTTGACGCTGATTCGAATGGATTACCATAGTGGTTTTGCCAGTTGCTTCCAATGATTTTTCCTCATTAAGTAGTATGGTATCGTAGATGAGCTAAGCCAGCTGCGAGGTGACAGTCGAAGGGTGGTATCCAATTTTGAGATGAGATCGAGGCTTACTGAAAAAAAAAGGTAAAAGTACCGTTTAAAAAGTAGAAGGACGATTTAAAAAATCGAGAAGGAGAAACGCTGCGAAAAGGGAAACGAGTGCTCAGGCAGGCGCAACTGGAAGTGAAGCTTGCAAAGAAGCCGAAAAATCGAAAGGTTGGCATCGGCAGCGAGAGTTTATATTTCCATCTTATTTTAAGAGATTTTTTTCGAAAACGTTCGGTTGTTTTTACCAAAAAGAGGAGGGAAATGGTGGTTTGATATTTTGTTAGAGTTGTACGTGTTGTCTGAATGTGTATTGAACTTGAACTTATGCTTTCATGTCCAAATCTCTTGGTCATTTTCTAGTTCTCATTGTATAAGCTTTTCATTTCTTCCTCATTCTGGGTATGAGTAATGTTTTTTCACGGACTCATAAATTCCTTCATAAGCGCAACGTAAGCCGAAGACAGTGTGCTTGTAAACATTCAGTTCTCGATGGTTTTGTCAGGCTTATTGTTTTTCAGTCTACCTTTCCAGAAGATCTTTCTTATTCATTTATTTGCGTACTGGAGGGCGTTTTCTTCATGATATCGTTTTGTAATGTGACTGCAATCAATAGGCTCAAGACATTGTTAAGAATGGTGAGACGTATTATAATTTACATGAACTACGGAAATGTTTTCATCAGCAGACCACCGGAGCAAATCAGACGGTGAGCGAAGACAACGATGCGGCTATTAATGAAGTTTAGGCATTGAGCGCAGCAAGGGGTTTTGTGGAAATTTCTGCTCGAGTTACTGCCAACTCTAGCGCTATCCTCATCTTCTAAAGCTCGTCGACAATCGCAATGCTGTTTTTTTTTTTTAAATTTTCCATATTTGTTTTGTCGATTCGCTAATGATAGCTCGGTGCAAAGTATCAGTTAAGGGGGGCGGAAAGGCGCTTGAGAAGTTGCTTTTATTGTGGTTGTGATTTCAGGTGGCGATTGTCGCTTCGTTCGTCGTGTCACAGTGAGTGACTTTATCAGTAAAATGCATTAGATGTCGTTGTTTTTGGCGCATGCAAATAAAGTTATTAAATATGTATTTGCGGTTTGTTAATAAATTTAATTTTCTTGCGGTTTTTGTTGTTCCGACGTTTGCCGTTTTGTCGGGTTAATTATCGTTCTAAAAATTTGACCACCAAGATGATACTTGCTCGTATCTCCTTTCATAGGAATCGGTAAGTGAAGGAATTTTTTTTTTTTTTTAAAAATAGAGCTTGATAAGGGCAGGAGGGTAAAGCACTATGCGCTGACGGGAAAAGTTCCATTTTTTGGACTCAGAGGGGAGGAAGAAAATTATTTGCGTGTGGCTCGTGTGTAAGATGCGTACTGCTGCCTTTACCCCCATTGCGCAATTTATTTTCCACGAATTTTTGAAATGATGCAGATGGTGAGCAGTTTAAAATATAGGAGCTAGAAAAGTGTGGTGTTCGTTATCTGAGCTGCTATAGGAAGAGGTAAGATTTTAAGACTCGCATTTTGTAGATTGCGAGGAAAAATGGAAATAACGACGGATGATCGAGAAAATGGAAGATGGTGGCAGTTGGATGCAAGGAAGGAGGGAGAGATTAGGCATGATCAACTACAGAAAAGGGATTGCTTCGTTGTTTGGCTAATGCAAAGGGTTTTTTCGAGTGTGCAGCAGGAACGGAATCCCGGTTTGTACTGTGGTTTCATTTGGTGAGCACAGAATGATGGGCAAAGCGATGCACGGGATAGCAATTAAGAATTAGCAAACGAAATAGAGGATAACCAAAGATGTGGTTTCGATATGCCGTCTGCAAACTTGGCTTGCACACGTGGACGCGAGCACCGACAAATTGGAATACTTGAAATGATCTCGAAGAGGGTTTTTTTTTGCAGCGATGCGATACGAGTTGATCAAAATATTGTGAAGACATTTGAAAATCGACTAACAGTAGAGGTCAGGATGGAATTTCATTAAATTCCTTGTTGTATTCAATGTGTTGAATTTGGAAAGAGAGTTTAGGCATTATTGCATGGGTTTATCATCCTGAAACCTCTGATTTTATTTGATTACACTATGGACGATTCTCAAGTCCGACAGATTCTGTTTGTTGTTCTTTTCTCGGAAACAGTGTTCCATACAAGACGAGAATGATATGGGTGCCTTGGAACAATGAAGCGATTATGTAGAGACGTATATATGCGTCGATCGCCTTTCGCAAAGGTTATGAGCTTGTAGTTCGCATTTCGCATTGACCACGGCCTCACCATGGTCATTTGAAATGTGCATTTGTTGTTTGGCGTAATATCTCTTAGCATTTCGGTAGACAATTGCAAGTTAGAGAACGAAGAAACGTAGATACTTCTCGATAAAGTAATTAGCATTATCCATTTTTTCTGTGTTTCGAACGACACCGGTCGTTGTTGTGCCAGAAGGGAACGAGAAAATATCTGGCTGGGGATTTAATCGTTGGCTTACTTCGATGTTAAAGCTGAATGCATTTTACACGGAATGGGTACTCCCTCTCTTCACAGCCTCTGTTGTCTCCGCAGGCTTGTCGTTCTTGTAAAATAATTTCCCTCTATGTTGCTTCATGCTGTAATGTATGGCACGTATTGTTGTTCTAGACGATCCCGCCTCAAAGTCTTGGAGAGATGAGCGAAGGGTTTAATTGGTAGTATTCGGCCTTAAGAGATGTGCTAGCAAAGTGACGCGGTTGTCATCGTAAACTGAGGAAGAAAGAGGGATATCATTTTCTTTGCAGTTTGCCCGTCGTCAAGTGAAGGGAGCAAAGAGTCAAGGTGGTGATCGCTTGCTGAAGGTATGCTTCGAGGAGGTGATAAATCTGGCAAGGCTGAATTACTGAAGCAGATTGATGAGCAACGCAAACAGATCGCCGCTTATGAAAGGAAACTCAAAGGTTGGTTTCATTTTGAACGAATTTTTATCATGCCATGATTGGCAGAAGGATGACGTTCAATCGAAACTTTATTTCCCTAGTCACTGCATGAAAGTGTGAAAAGAGCCGTATTCTATCTATTACAAGATACACGGATTATAGCGTATTTGGTCTAGAGAAACCTTAGCGAATTAAGAAAGCGTCAACCAGCTTCTATTAGAAACCTCTTCTTGTAGAAGCAGGCGCTCATTTGGGTTCGGTTTCTTTCAGTTTTCTGTTTGAAGAATTATATTCCAGCGTTAATCAGGGGCTTGAGCAGTCGATGAGTCAAAAATTCGCTATTTTTGAAGTTTTTCGGAACGCCGGTTGAACTCTATTCGAAGCGGAAATGCGCTAAACGTTGAGGGTATTGCAAGCTGTGACGTATTTTGTCGGTCGTTTCATGGCGGTGAATTTCCCAGCCGCGGATTGAGATTTAAAATTTCCACTTCGATTTTTGCACTCGTTTCTTTCACCCCGGTTTCTTTGCACGAAATTCTCAGACTGGAAGGTGGAGAGGGGGAGGGGTGATGGGACATTTTCACGGATGTTTTCGGCGAAGCGACCGTCAAGGAATTTTCCTAAATGAATAAGACAGTTTGTTTCAGACGTAGTTCGGGCTTACAAAGGTCTAAATGCAGAAAAAGATGCACTGCAAGCTACTGTGGAAGCACTAAGTACGCAAGATGGAGCCCCTTACGGTAATTTTCAAGCGCATTTTCAAAATCTGTTTGAAAGGGAAGATTGGAGGCTAACTGCAGCCGATTCATTTGCTTTTTTTGGTTTCGTTTTAGAGAGGAAAATGACCGATGTGCAAGTGGCTTATTCAATCTTTCTTGAAAAAAGAAGATTAGCGAACATTTCGAATTCCTCCGAATAGATTGACGAGGATTTTAACTTTCTTTTAATTTTTTGATTTTACAGGTTACTGATTTAACGTTTTTGATGTTTAGTATGGTTTAGGTGGTCTGATGGTCTCTTTCGACCGTCTAATACTTGTTAGCTTATGTTAATAACGAAAAATGTCACCTATTGTGTAATGGTTCAAGCAAGAATGTCCACTACGAATCTCTGATGTTTTTTTTTTCCTTGTCGCTACTCCCGTCGGCGATTCGGGAGTGCGTTGACAAAAGAATCTTTAAATTGGAAGTCAGACTGTGAGTTAGTGGCAAAAGCGTCTAAGAGGGGAGGGTGGCTGATTGCTTTCTAGGGGCAGTTCGGTATAGCGGCATCGAAATATATGAGAAGGCTTTCGTAAGCTGTTGTACTCCTTCCCTTGAATGTGGTCATCCATTTTGGTGGCTTGTGAAAAAAAGTGCAAATACGTTTCACGACGACAATATCTAGAACATTCATTGCGGGTCTTTTCAATGCGGACTACGCAGTTAGTCCGCGCATTTTTGGTCTAAGGATTGCAGTGTGATGCCCTTGAATTAGATCTCAAATTGCGTCTGCAAATCGTTTATTCTAACCGACGTCATCTATCAGAAGCTCATAGCTATCAGCTGTTTCTGCGAATCTACCTTGAATTTAGTTAATAGTTGCTTCGGTCTTCGGGTCGTTCAGATATGAAACAAATTGCCTGTTGATGCCTTTTCCACACCTAGTATTTTTGCGTCCAAAGGTTGCCTGAGCCATTTCAATTTCGGAAAAATCCCTGAGTTCTTGGAGTGACAATAAAGCTACTCGTCACTTTCGTTCATCGAACTCAAGTGGATTATTTCATTTTTTAGAGTCGTCACCTGCCTCAGCGGATGAATCTGTTGAAGGGAAGGACATGCCAAGTGGATCGGAGAGCGACACTTCCAAACGGATATCTGCTGTGCGTTGTTTCATTCTGTTATGCGTTATGCCCATTGAATGCACCTTCAGAGATTTGAATTGGGGCCGTCAACTATCCAGTTCAACCATCGAGGCATTCTCGCCCTTCAGAGGCAGCGGATGCTTGGTTTAAGAAAGGAATTAGGATTGAATGGAATGGGATTGTATTTAAGAATGCGACCGAATTTGGGCGAGATTTATGCAAAATTCTTCCTTTGTAGGCGAAACTGTGTTTGGAAGGCAGTGAGTTCGAGAGTTTGCATCTGTACAAATACTGTGAAAGCATCTGCTTTTTGAGAACAATTTTTCTTCTATCTGTAGGTAGTAGAAGGGAACCTATCTTCCTCTCCTCGCTCGTTCTTTCTCTCTTTCCTCTCAGATTGTTCCCAGGTAGTCGTCGTTTGTTTTTTGAGGAGACTGGGTGCTGTTGATGTTCCATGGCGTTTCAAAAATTCGTTCAAAAGAGATGGACGAAATCGGCATTCTGATTGCGCTAGAAGACTGGTAGTATTTTTTGTATCACATCTCAATAACTGAGTATATCGGCTTTCAACAAAGCGAATTGTATTGTTTCGGATCATTGCCATTAAGGTTCACTCTGTTTCACTTATTTTTCCATTTTATTGTCATGTGCGCAAAGACAATATACCTGTGCAGTGGGCAGGTTGAGCGCTGTGCTCGATACAAAGCCGTAACCATCACGTGAAGAGATGGCATTTCATATGTGGAGAACGCGAAAAACGAGCAGCTTAAAAAAATTTGTTTTCTACTGGATTACATGTATATAAGGCCAGTGTCATCTGCGATATCGGTCGCAGTTCATCGCACTAAAGGATTGAAATTAGAAGATCATTGCCTGTTCTTAACTCTTTGCAGGACGAGAGGGTGGAGACGTTGAAGCGGTCACTGGTGACGTTAACAACCGAGAAGACGCGGCGAGAAGCAGCTTTTCAAGCCGACAAACGAGCTCTATTGGTTTTTTGCCATCGTTTGTAAATAGGGCGTCTTTGGGAAGGCAAGCGG
>JPKZ01001387.1:0-32339 GCA_000803305.1 Toxocara canis | reverse complement strand
GGGGGGCTTTTTTTTTTTCGGGGGGGGGGGGGGGAGGATGGGTGAGGGGGGGAGGGGAATGACTGGAGCACCTGCTTGTGCATTTACGAGTCTATGTTGCATATATAGGGCGTGTTCTGCTATGACAGAAGCGCAAGCTAGTTCTCAAGTAATCAAGAATTGCTCAGTTCTGAAGACCGTTCGTGCTCAGCTATCATGAGACATGGGGCCTTTTCATACGACATATTGGAGTGGATTATTTAACAAACACACAGTGTTTGTTTGATTATGCTTTACAGAACTATTTTTCGCAGGTTGCAAACAGACTGCTCCTATGCAGAGAGGGAAGACGGGAGGGAAAAGAGGAGATTGAAAGACTTGTTTTCGAGACATTTAGAAGAAAAGAACTTTCATGTGTGCAATTCTCTTTATGAAAATTTCGTTTGTAAACGACTTTTTGTTTCGACGAATATGTTTGCAGTTCAAGTATTATTGTCGGAGGCGGCATTGTTTTGCAAGCTGTTCAGCTATGAAAATCTGTGCCTTATGACTATTATGAAGACGTTTCAAACAACCATCCACTAAGAAAGACCAGCCGTTAAAGCAGTTGTTAGGCTTTCTGTTTTTCGCAGCGCTGCAGCGAGGGCTTCAGTTCAGGGGAATACTAGTGTTCAAAAAGAGAAGCGGTGATTCCGACATTGTTCTCGTTTTCAACTGAGCAGCATAATTTAAACATTTAAAAAACAACGGACTAAACGTTCTTATTATTTAAGAACGATTCTGGTGTCGATTCGTAGTCAGCAAATGAACGCCGCCGACCCAGTGGACCCAACACAGGCGAACGTGTCTGCACAGCCTGTCACGTTCCGTAAAAGCCGATCAAGGGAGTTTGGTGAACGGCTTGGGCCGGTTCAAGATCGAAGGAGAAATTCGGGTATGCATCCTCCGTTCTTTTTCGTTTTTGCGAATCGTGTTTGATTGGGTCATTTCTTAGATAATCATGTTTAGTAAAATGTGGCTAAAAAACATTTTCATGAGTACAGCAAATATTCGAAATTTTTCTGGCTTTCAAAAAGTATGAAAATTTCGTTATGTCCTATTGGAAAAAAACAGCCGAAATCTTCATTTTATGAGCTTCATTTTTCCAGTAAAAAATTTTGTGCGATACTTCGGAATAGATTGAAAATAATCCGATAGAGGGTTTTATAAGTGAACAATTATACGGCGTTTGTTTTGTGAATGGATATGATAGCAGTGGCGAAAACAGTGCGAAGTTACTTCTGCTGGAATGGAAGGGAGTTGTATTTAAGAATGAGATAGTTCAGTAATAACTGCTCCCACCTCCCGCCCCGCTCCACTTCACTTCTCTACCATTCGCTTCCAGTTTGGTAGTTGTACCTTCACTAATTTGATTACATTTCTTGTTAGGATGGGCATCTGTTCAGAATTTAGTTGAGTGAAATATGGCTGGAGAGAGAGGAGTTGCAGATTGTGCAGGTGGTATAGTGATGGCACGTCCGTTGAGCGATGCAGATTCGTATTCGAGTTTCGTGGATGAATCACATATAGGTAAAATGCGGCGCATAGAGTTTGCATATTGTCATGCCTGATCACTTGCCAGTGCACCGTTGCACTCTGCCGATTGTTGTCCCTACGTTCTCTTCGTTGGAAACAACGTTCTAAATGATGTAGTCCGCAGCCTTGTCAGCTTCTAATAGCCGTAATCAGCTTCAAGCTTTTAACATCCTTAGCTGGTTTATCATTTTTAACCCGCAAAAACACTCGAGCCGTTTTACTTTTGTGTTGTTATTAAATTGCAGTTCGGAGACGAAATTCGTCAAAACTATTTTCTTCAACGATTTCACAACAGTTTTTGAATAGAGTTCTCAGTCTTTGCAATTGAGGTCTTTTTTTATATTTTATATGATAGCATTAGCGGTGCACGTATTTTACATAGTGGTCGTTTCGAAGTCCTCAGAAGAACTTGTGACAATTCTGTGGTGCAATTTAAGGCTATGAAAAGCAATAAGAAAGGTTTACTCAGGCGCACGCATGGTTTGTTCGTTTCAGTTAATTCATACGCGTCACGAACACTGCATCACTTCCAGGTTCTTTGGTCGTTGAACAGGGCATCGAAAGATAGGACTGTAGCTTTCGTTTGTCACCTCCTTCTGAAGTTATTTTTCTTACCACTAATGAGAAATGAGTAAAGCGTTTTATGTATGAAGTTTTCCTGGAAGGAACTAAGTGCTGTGGGGTCGAATACGGCCGAAGCTCAGTCACAGTCGTAGTTTGTGCGACTCATTTGCACCGATCAGCGCTTGGCTGAATATGATTGATGTGTGTGTTAATCTTACTTTCTTTTCTCTGCTTATCAGATACAGTCGAAAAGCTGAGGGGAGTATTGTTTGTTACTCTAGGGTTCGTATACCTGCAACATCGCTTCTCAAATTTTATTTCACGTACTATATTATCCCGAATTATGCCGTCGTCTCGATATAGAGGGAGGGGGAGGGGGCTGGTATGGAGATTAAGCAATTTATCATAACCGGAATGCTTCCGGCGTTTGTTGGACTGCGTATTGATCCAATCCTTTGCTTCCGTTTCCATGCTTGACAAATGCGTTATCATCATATAAAACTATTTATCGATAAAAGGTGATGCTGAATCCACAATTCCTTGCACATTCATTTGCATGTTTCATTAAAATGCACTTGAGTGTTTAATCACATTTTGCCGTGCCGTAATTCGCATTCTTGCGATCGAACAATCGATCAAATGATCAAATGATCAAAAACAAACGATCGATCAAAAAAATTTAACTAATAAAATATATTATGGTATCGTACAAACAAACTTTTCATTAGTTTAATTATTTAATTAAATGAACTACTGGAATAGCGTGAATCACTCTGAATTATCTTTCTCACTTCTGGTAACTTTCATCGATTTACTTGAGTGTGCGTCCTATGTCCGATTCCGGTCCTCTCCGATACTTTTTAGTCGAAGTTCGTTTATCTGCCCATACGTCCATCTGCCTGCTTAGCTACATGTCCAGTTCGTCTCGCTTAGTCGGTCGCACTATGAGTTACAGCCAACTTAATTTGCGTGATTAATTATCGTCCACACAGAATTGTTCTGTCTATCAATAGTTTTAGTTAAAATTCTGTAAGCGCTGATCATTTCAGTGATTGTCACACGTTACGTAGGATTGGGGCGCGAATTTTTGATTACATTTGGCGCCTCTCCTTTCTTTCATCCCATTCCTTCTCGCCAATATTGCTTCATTTATTGGTGACGGTGGGATAGGGGCTACAATAGCCCGTGGGAGGGCGAAGTTCTAGGGTTGTTGGGACTGTTGCTTCCTTTTCAGCATGCTGTATTTTAGTGTTTAGACACCATTTCTTTGGCTATATCCCAGCTTCGAAGGTGTCAGTGGGCGACGAATTACGGTTACGACCAAGAAGATTGCGTGATCATAGCCTGTTTTCCTTACGGTGCCGCCCACTGAAAGAGAAAGAACAAGAGGCGGGTGGAGGGGAAAGGGATATAGGAATGCGTCACTCCTGCGTGTAAAATTCATCCAGCAGTTGCAAACACCTTTTTAGACCCCTCTTTGATGGCATCTAGTTAGCTTAAAGTGAAAGTGCTTTTATTGTTGTTGAAACTGCAGTATTTTGAGTGACTGGAAGCTGTTTTGCGATTACTGTGAAGTTGAGGACCTAAAATAATATTTTAAATGTTAAGGAATTTTATCATTGGAACCGTATCCGCTTTAGCGTTGTATTTACATGAATCTGTTTCATGTTCTCAGCATGCCGTGTCCTGACCCGTGCGTCGTCCTTAGAGAGCTATTGGCGCTGTTGCTGTGATTTGCGCTGTTTTTAATAGGCATGCTTCATTGTAACTTGCAGTGTCTGTCCCGCTTTTTTTTTAATGTGTCACTGTTAGGAACGTTCCTTGAAACACTCATTCAAACATTCATTAATACCGTTGCTTCCTTCTTTAAAATGTTCGTTCATTCTGTTTTCTTTTGTGCGTCAGGATAGAAGAGAATAAGTGAAAGGCAATTAATCGAAACCGCTTCGCCCATAATTAGACTAATTCCTTATAGGTTTCTTCTTTCAACTGTTTTATTATTTGGCAAGTTTCTTTTTCGCTGGTGATTGATGTCTGCCTGGCCATACAAATGCGATACCCCATTGAAACGTCAAATGATGCTTTACTTTAGTTATTGTACGTTATGTGAATTTCGCGACCAGAAGGATGCAGTTGATTGTTGCGTTAAAAATGTGGTGGCCAATAATGATCCAGAAGACAATTCAGAAATAACCTTGTTTTTTCCTCTCGGTCGGTTTCTTCATTCCACTCACTTATTCTTTCATTTTTTTTCCAGAAGCATGCTCTGTATCACCAACTACACTTGCTGCACCGCTTAGTTTATCGACAGCATCTAATGCAACCGAAGCGCGCAATATATTTTACGAGCAGCAGCTGGCGAAAAGAGAAAAAGAACTTATTGAAATGAGGCAAGTATTTGTTTGTTTTTTTAAGTCCCACTTTTCATACATATGCCACTGAAACATATGAGCTGCGACTGTGAATGCATCTACTGGAGGCAGCGAAATGTCTTTGTTGTGAGATTTCGGCTCCCTGAGCCATAATCATGGCATCTAAACTTGAAAATCAACAATTACCTAAGGCTTCAATGAAGTATAATAAAATTTCCACAGCGTTCACATTAGCAGTAGTCGTAACGTCGCAAGAGCACTTGCACAGAGAATGCGTTATTGGAATTATTCTTACTTAGATCGAACGTTTTGCGTTCAGTATGCATTTTCCTCGTTCTTACGCTTTATCTACCAAGTGATGGGCGGTGGCATACGTCACCTTGCAGAGTGTAATGTAGAAAAGTGACATTGCTGTAAGTGTCGGAACAGCTGCTTCTACATTCCCAAGTGGATTTTTTCATAGTGAATTCGTTAGGATGATTGAGTTATCGCACATTGTTTCGTTTTCTGTGCCCAGCTAGTTTCATCATTCTTCGATTTTGGTAATTGTTTTAACAGGTTTTCTGTGTTAAGTGTGCCTATAAATCAGTTTCGAAAAATTAGTTCAAGTTTCTCTGCAGTGTTGTTAAATACGTCGATATTGACACTAACGTTGTTCGAAAGTCACACAGCGACGTTTTCTTCTGGGTGAGACAGTTTTGGGTGTTTCTTTGCCTCGCCCCCTTCCGTTCATCTCCTTCTCTTTTCCTCTTAAGAATGTCGGAGTCAAAAAGTTGAGGCGCATAAGAAGCAATTGCAAAATGTCACCGTTTGCCATAAGTTCGCAACGATTGCCGACTGCAGGAATGCCCTTGAAACATCCGAATCGAATATGCGCGAAATTCAACAAGCATCATTGACTAAAGATCTTCAGCATTACGAAATTATTGAGAAGTTGAAGGACGAGATCAGGAGTCTCGAGGGTGAGTAATTTTTTCTCGTAATGAATCTTTCCAATTCCTTCTGCTCTTCTTTGTTGCATTCCAGTCGAACTTTTTCCGGTCTTCTGAAAAATTGTTCTCCTCCGCGCAAGCACTTTTTCTTGTTATGGCTATGTTTCGAAAGTGTTGTTCATTTTATGTGACCCCTGTGACCGTTAGGTTGTGCATCTGAAAAGGTAGTGTGTCCATGAACTCTACGTTGGAGGCACATTGAAATTTGCCATGCGCGCTGCTTACTTTGTGCTTCTGGTGGCTGCTATCTTATCGGAACGAGGCTTTAATATGGCGTATTTCGAAAGCTTTATACTAGGGTTTCAAGAAGAAAACCACAAGACCGCATTGAGAATAAGGTAGCTCTGAACATGTTTTTTGAAACCAGTGCTCAGAGAAAGAATTTTATCATTGTCGACAGGGACGGTCGTGCGCCACACATGTTTGTTTGCTGGGACTGTGCACCATATCTTGCCCGTTATTACCTTATTTTATTATCATTCATCTTTTGATTATCATCATTTCCTGTTTTATGCTGTGACAAACCCAGTAAGTCGCGTTTTTACCCTAGGGAATGGTGTGTTGGGTGCAGCATCGCATGAAACTGAAAGCGGTGCTGTCTGCGCTTGACAATATGCGTCTGTTAGCTAGCAAACGCTAGTTGATTGTTTGATTTTATGCTGTTGCAGGTAAACTGACTTTCTATAGCGGTGATGCGAATCTGGAATATTTGCGGAATGTGTTTGTGCAACTCATATATTGTGACAGTTCTTCTGATCGCAAGCATATTCTCAAAGCGATCGGTACTGTATTAAAGTTGAGCAGCAAGGAGATGAAGTTACTGGAGAAGCACAGCTTTTAGTAGTCTGCTTTTATAGGCGCCCATCTGAAGTTTTCGAAGGATAAAAAGGATGGTTTACTCTGCGATCCTTCCTGAACCGGTTTTTTGCCACCGCACTAGGCAGGTGCTGGGTCGGGAATATGAGGGAATGGGAATTGTGGTTTACTTTGTGACCGAGGACGAGACCATATTAGCAGAACAGCGCACACAATTAAACGAGTTAAATTCATATAAGTGGCGTTAAATCGACGAGTTTCATGAAAAAAGTAGCACAACGTTGAAGCTTTAGAAACCATATAAGCAGAGAGGACCTGTTTGTGCTGATGATTGATTACGTGCGAGTTAGAGCTGTATTTGCATTTCAAACCGAAGAGGATGACGGGATAATTTTTGAGCGATCCGGACTTCAGTTTTCTGAAATTTTACACAGGAGTCATCAAAATTTCAGTTTTTCGCGTGACTTCTTTTCTGTCACACCCGACATGGCTTTTTTTTTGTTTTCGGCAGCAGTCTCCAAAATCCTAGATTTTCACGTGGCTTCACCCCTTGGTTAATTGGTGATGGTAGAGGAGGCGGTCAGTCGTATGCGGAATCATACTGCCTCCTCGCTACGTATCTCCTGTTTGCGTTATCTTTAATTTAGCAGTAATGTCCATCTCAAATTTGAATCCATTAGGGCTCTGCGAATTGGAGGAAACTAAATTTAAAGCACCACTTTGTTAGCCATTTTTCATAATTGGGGTGTTAGAATGCGGGATTCGGGGTTTTATCCGAATTTGTTGATCGTTTGCTACATACCTTCTGAATTATAAAACGACTGATTAGTTGCGTTTCTATTATGGTTTGTAAATTTGGTTCAGAAAATCAGTTTTATCTATATAAACAATACAGATTGCTGCGATCAACAATCGCACACGAATTTTTGCCTTCAGTTGCTTGAACTGCGCTAGATGATTTCTTGCTCTTTTTTATGGGTCCTCCGTCAAAAGCGCCATTTATACTTTTTTTCACAGTTTGCCAAGTTTCGGGCTTCAGTTTTGGTTAAAATACCGTTGCCTTGCTTTGATATCGAGAGCACTCAATTGCTGTCTCATCATCTTTTACTTCCATTAGAAGCAGCGTATCGTTGGCGGTTTTGACAAGGTTCAGTTCTATCAGGTGCTCCTAGACTTCTGCTGCGCCGTCGGATGATCTGTTGGCGTGCTTTCTGGATTGTTATTGTGGATTGGTCGCTGTAGTTAGAACTGATCTTGAGGGAGCTTGGTATTAAATTTAAAGGACTGTTGTTTGATTAAATCAAAGTTCATGAAGAAAACGGGCAAAAATGATCGTTTTACATAAGTAGCGAGAAATGCCGCTAGGTAAATCTGATTTGACTTTTCCGTTGAAAAAAAAAAGAATTACTTACGTTGTTGGGGTAGGCAAAAGTGTCGCATTATTAATGGAGTCGTTGATAATGGTAAGGCACACCATTTTCACTGCGGTAATCCAATCGAATTTGTAGGATTGTTTTGGTAGTTGGAAATAATATGTTTCCGTTCCTGTGTGGGCAGGAAAAGAATTTTCTTGCAGCGAAAATTCCTCATGATGAACGAGCGGAAATTTTTACCGCAAAGCAGTGGTGAGCGGCAACTTTCTTTATTTTCTTTCATGAGTGCTTCATTGTACCTCTTAGAGCTTGTACCTGTTTTTTTGTTTTCATTTCGCTTTTCTTTTTCTGTTGTTGAACCTTTGGTGCGCGGTGGTTGTGGCTGTATTTTGTGCGTTCTGTCACTGCTTTGTCATTATTTTAATCATATCAGTCAGTCTCTGTCAGAATCGTTCGACGCTGTCGCCGAGATGCTTAGCGCGGTGTATAAACAAATAGTAAGGACCCATATTCCGTATGGCCCAGAGTTACTCAACAGTACTGTGATACGCAGCAGTTGAAAATAAAGTTCGATTGGGGGGAGGAGGGGAGAATGTAAGTAGGAAATTAGCTATTACGCTTTTTACGGGAATCACAGTAAGTTGTCAGGAAACTGACACATCGGGCATGTTACATGTGATTCTTGCCCGCTGTTTTTCATTTCATCGAAACACCGATACGCCTAGCTTCTCAGCAGTTGAGACAGGCCTTTATATAGAATTTTTACCATCAGCTATTTTTTGTGAAGTTGTGAATGAAGCTGTAATATATCAATTTAGTTTGTGATCACTCTGAAGTTGTCATGTCGGGTCAACTGAAATCGAAGGAAATAAAGCGATTGGCTCATATGTGCAGTTAGTGAACGAAATGCAATGTGTTTGACGCGACGAGGATAAATGATATCAGTCGATTGCTTAGTGACGAAATTTTATTTCGCACTTTCGCATTTCGTTTGCGATTTTTGCAAATGTTCATATTATCGTTGTAATCAGAATCCTCCCTAATTGTCATCCGATTGTTTTTGTTAACATTTTATATAATTTTGTTAATTCTTGAAAGCTGTTTTGCTTTTGGAATGCACATCGAATGCAACGGGTCAAGCCTTGCTCACGTTAGGTGAGTCGGGGAGACCGACGCTTTAGCAAACCGTTCAAATTTTGTGAGCATCAGACGACGGTGTTAAACAAATTTCTAAAGAGAGCATTATGAACTGTCCTGATCAATTAATTGATAGGAAAGTTGGCTGTAAGTCCTAAGGGAGATGTTCATGTTGTCGAATTCCTCTGAATACGTTCGTGTTATTTTGTGGGGGCCGTCGTTTTTGTGGCGTTACATGGGTCGTGTTGTCATCGAGGCACCCATCATCGGCATTTTCCTTTGCGTCGGTCCTTCCTGACTCGCGTTCGCACGTCAAATACGACACATTGAGGCGCACTTCAGCGTATTGCCAATCATTTATTCCGCATTTTAAGCCTCGAGAAATTGCGTAGCGTAATATCGAGGCGAACCACATTCAGTTACTCCGCCATCTCCAAAACGGTAAATAAGAAAGCGATGGGTCTTAATCTAATGTAGTGTATTAATGTGAATAAATTTCCCTCATGGACGTAGTATTAAGTGGAATATCGTGCAGTTCTTTCGAAAAAGGTGCAAAAGTTGACCCTCCCGAATTCACTTTTGTCCTGTGTTTGAACAGAGATATGAAATACTAAACACTCGCATACAAAGACGCCGCTTATCATGTATTGTGAAAATAGCATGTCGAGTAATTCCTCCAGGAATCTGAATTTTGTAGCCTTCCGGAGGTCTGTTTAGAGTAATGTAGTGCTTTATTGAGTTTTCGTGAATCGTTGCAATCGAAATCATACGTTATGTGGGCGACCTTTAAAGTGACCGCTGTTAGTTGGTAGTGGTTCACAGTGGAAAGAGATCTTCGGCAGATTATTGCCAGGCCAGAGTTATTATTTTAGGCCCGAAAGCAGTGCGGTCCGGATGTCTTTAAAAAATAGACCTCATGCGAGGACCGTTGGTTTCGATCTTGGCCGTCACCTCGAACTTTTTTTGGGAACTGGCGATAAGTATTTTATGCCTATTGCTGGTGTAGAATGATGATTTATAATGATGGTTTGGATTGAATTAAACGTACTGTTTGTAAGTGGCTCCATAATGTTGTTTATGCAAGCATCGCATCACAGAATGCTAGCAAATTCAGTGTCAGAGGTAATCTGTTGACCGCTGTTGATGTAGTCTGGTTCAGCCGACGTAAGAGGGCTAGGAAATGAAGAAGAGAAATACAGATGCCCGTTTGAAAAGTATAATGCTCTTAGTTTCTAGCCCTCTCCCCTCTCCTTTCCTTCCCCTACCTTCATCCTTTCAACTAATCAAAATACATTTGTTCTTGCTGTTTCCTCAAACTGGGTAAGAAGTCAAACCGGCCAGCTTTGCAGTGTGATATATCACGGAGCAGAACAGAGGTGGTCGCACAAAATGAAAAATATAATTTCCTAGAAAGTAAGTGATTCGGCTCACTCCAACGTTGCAGCAGGGCATCGAAAATATTTTTCTCTTAACATTCTTAGAGATTTCTCTTCGTCTCCACAGCAAACGGTTATCATAATTACCTGCAGTTTTAATATTTATTCTTCATGTCGTTTAGTCTTATCTCGTTTTCAAACCATTAGCTCAAACATCAGTGGTCTTTTGTGAATGATCAAACTCCACCATTAAAAACCGAATGTCGGTGTCGCTCGTCATAAAATAACATTGAAGAGCGATTCGTGTTTACCCGAATATTGCTACAAACTTGCAGATAAGATATAACACCGCGTGCGAGCACATCTTATCAAAACACTCCTCATTAGACCGTTACACCTTAGCAGGGAATGCTTCTTTGCTAGCCAGCAGCATTAAGCATAAACGTGCTTTGGCCATCGTCGACTCTTTAGATGTATTAGTTATGTCCTTACCATGTTCATCCACTTTTGTTTGTAGAACTGCGATAAGAATCAACTGACCATTCGAATCAGACCCGCCGTGTTAAGGCGTACGTACTTCGATATTTATTCGACTCGTCGTTATGCTGTTTGGCAATTTTGAGTTTTACAAATCGCATTTTGAGCGACTTTATATGCTCATAAGCACGTGTGTTTCCTTTTTATGTGCCCATCCGGCATTTTTAACATGGAACTCAATAGGTCTAGAGCTATAAATTTTATACATGTAATTTAAACCTAGACGTTATCTCATGCCATCACTTTCAGACCAATTCACCAATCCCCAGGAGAAGTGTATCGGTCAAAGGAAAAAGAAATTTACATGTGCATTACGACCAGCTGAGCTACATATTCCACCGGTCGGGTGGCAATGAAACTAATCGCTGACAGAAGCATGGTTTAAGCTGGCAACTAGAAATAATAATTAAGTTTTTGTCGTATGGAAGCTAATGCATATAAAACCAGCTTATTTGATGGGTGAGTCGCCAAAACGCGCATGTTGCAAGCCGCTTAGCGGTTATCCCTACTTGCTTCACGAAAATCATATAGACATGAAAAATGTTAATTGGCATATTGTTGGAGAGATGAAGCCGTTATTTAATCCGATCTATTTACTTCTCTGTGTGATCGTATTTTCGACTGGAGCCCAAAAGGCGGATAATGAGTTAATTCGAGTGCTGTCAACAGGATCTCTTCTGAAAGGAGCAAAGGTAGAGTTGTTGCACGATTTCATAAAATTATGCAGTCGGAATTTTATGCATTAAAACAACTGAAGGAACATTGTAGTCTGTGATCCTTTTCTTTGGTCTACTTATCAGATTTCGTGAAGCTGAAGTAACTAGAGCCCCATGGTTAAGACAATATTGAAGTATGATTTCTAGCTGAAAAGCAAATTCCGTGAAACAGGTTTGTTACCAAATGATACAAATGCAAAACGAAAAAGGTTATCTCAGCCGGAAGTACGCATGTTATCGGGTCGAACTAAATATTTCACGGTGCCTTAATTCTGAAAACCTCATTTTTTGCACTGCGCTGAAGATGCACAACTTCGTGAGCACTTTGATACTTTGACGGTCCAGTTAATATATTGGAGTGAGTTATAGTTCGATTGATGCATTCAAAGAAATTACGAAATTTCTAAAGTGTTCATTGCGGAACTCACACACAGTTCATTGCAGTGATTCATATCCGAATTTCACAAACATTGAATTTGTGGCGTTCATTTCTTTAAATATGTCTATCGACTGATGGAAGGCTTCAGTTTGGAACGCTGTAGACTATTAAAATGTCCAGTGTGCCCACATAGATATTTCTAGGTTCAGTGTTATCTTGTTTCAGATTACCATGAGCGACAACAGTACGGTGCATCTGTATTTGGGGATACCGTATGCTGAGCCACCTGTAGAAGAAAATCGTTATAAAGCGCCGATAACGAGAAAGAAATGGAATGGAATTCTTGACGCAACATATTACAAGGTTAGCCTTTAAGAGTTAAGTTCAGCAGCAGATATAATATTCGTTGAACCCTTAAAGTACGAAAAGTACGACATGAGGTTCTAGAAACAGCATAAGGTTCTGTATTAAATCTAATTAGGCTGATTTTCAAGTCCTGCAGAAAGAGGAACTTTCCACTCCATTGACTGTTTGATATGATGACAGTTGAACTGCTCCAAGAATCTCCTAACTCTCAAAAAGATGTGGCGATAAGTTGAATTTATGGTGTGACTATCTCTTTAATTTATTCGGGATTTTTTGCTATTTTCGTAAGATTCCACAGCCATTACGCAAAAATTCGTATCACAAATTTGCAGCAAATATGGTGGTGCAGAAAAAATGAACAGTCTTTATTCACATGAATGAAGAAACCGGCATGCAGCATAAGATACATAACAAAACAACGTCGACGTAAATACAGTTGAACAAACACACATTTATATGAACTGCACATATGTACACAAAAGAAGTAAAATCAGTCAGCAAGGAAACTTAAGTAAATTTTTAACTCTCACAGCGACGAGATAGCGATGCGTGTGAGGTACACAGTAAGCGGGAAGCAGGGCTGTATATCGTTTTCGAAGGACAAAATCGGGAAGGGCTTACAAGTCGGACGAATTTAGATGAGTTTCAGATGTTGAGACATTTTACACTTCTTTGTTCATGCAAGTAGGCGGAAGGGATTCAATAAATTAAATGAGGGGTTGTGCTGAAGTCAAACTAGTTGAGGAAGCTCATGAACACAGAAAAGTTCTGCGCTTCAGCGATTTTACTAGAGAGCTCATTACAAATACGAACGACTCTGGAATGGAAGCTGTAGAGGGCACTATTCACAGGACAAGTTTTACGGGTTAATTGATAACGACGGGTTCGAAGCGCACACTGATCAAGTATCGTGAACACGCTTTAAAGGGATATATCACAAAAATTTCTGAGGATTTTTGAACGAAAGTCCAGGTCAAACTTAAGTCGACGGTGCTCTGACTATTCAAGATTAAGTGCCCTCAAACTGGTCTGATAATCGGGTGATAAAACCCCACGAACAATTTTGCGCAGTGCCATACAATTATACAGATAATGCTCGAGCTACGATGGAGATGCGCTACGATGACCGCATGCCAACTTGAAAATATCGTAAGTCGGAGACTGGCATAGCTTACCCACAAGCCTCATAGAGTGTTGATCAGTAATCAGTATGGACTAGTACTGTGTACTGGCATCCCACAAGGAGAGAGATGCATACAACCTAGCATCGTTCCCAACGTATCGTACCGCATACGGTGTTGCGTTTTGCTTTCCGCGCGGAACTTAAAGTATTTTTGTAATGTTGACGTATTCGTGCCGTCACAGTACTTCGAAATGTCGTAACTGGAACTCTCATAGCTCGAAGAGCATTTGTAATGTTCCTACATTTTTTCAAAAGTTTTTATATCGTTCATGAGATATGATGACCTTGCTGGTGCACAATATTCCACAATAGTCTACAATATACGCCTTATGGCAATGTTCAATGCAACTGCTTTGCAGTGGACATGGTGTGTAGGTCACCTTTAGCGCTTTTGCAGCTGCTTCAGTGCAGTGCTAATTCCAATGCAAATTTGAACGAATCTTAACTCCAAGATCGCGGATCCCGTCAGCCACAGATGGCGAAATTTTGTGGTCCAACCGTTGGAAGTGCTAACGATGATAGTTAACATGAAGAACTCGGTGCTTCTTGTACAAAAATCAAGCTGCCAGGATTTTGACCACTTACCGAATATATTGAGGATCCTTAGTAAAATGTGAAAATCGTTGACGAGGTCGTGCAAAGGGCGATATATTTTCAAATCATCTACGAGCAGTGTGCAAGCGCTAAACAACTTATCAGACACATCGTTTGATTGCATTATGAGCAACAACAGATCAAGCATGCTGCCTTGTTTGAACGCTGTTGATCTGATGGCAACAGTTGGGGAAGAAATCTCCTACTTTTAGGACGAAGCGACGACTCATGAGAAAACCGTCTTAGCCACTTTACTAGTAAACCACGAACACCATAAGCTTCTGCCTTGTGTATGCTTACTATGGCAAACAATGTCGAAAGGATGAGGATAGTCACTGTATGCTATATCGGTTTGAATTCGCTGATCAGCTGCACTAATCATTGAGGTTATTAACTGGTAGATGGTTGATAGACGTGGCAAAAGCCATAATGGCTCCGTTTAGTTAGCTTATTTTTGAGTAGTTATCCAGGCAAATTATCCTTTTCAATAATCTCTCCATTACCTTGCACACTGAGGATGCCAGTCTGATTGGTCGGTAATTTTGAGCTCAAATAAGAGAACTGCGAAGTCACGAAATCATGTTAATATAAAAACGGAGAATCACCGAAAACCGCATGTAATTGAACTCAGCAGTACTGAAGCGAAACGCGGGAAGAATTTCCCCCATGATCGTTTTTAAAATTTCTTAGATATCGTGCACCGTCTACAATCCGTTATGCTACGTTCGTGCCAGCAGATTACTGAGAAACACATGTCTCATTCATTTCAGCACTCTGAACGCAGTCATTTTAAACTCTACCTGTGCTAGTTTTTGAATGAGTTCTTCCTTTCAAAAATCATCCGTATCCGTATATTCATACTTTTCTAAGTTGAATATTGCAGGTTTCCTGTCTATACGACAGTCCGAACTTCAATGATACTCTGACGGCGAGATACATGAGCGAAGACTGTTTGCATTTGAGCGTAATTACATCGGAATTATGCGTTAGAAGTGGTGGTTGTCCTGTTGCAGTAAGTCATTCATCATCTCTGAGTGCTCTAGTAGTATTTAAATATGAGAGGAGCTGTGTGCATTGCATTTAGCGAAGAAACGTTGTCATAATTTCTGTTATCCTTAATACTCCACCAAACGTTGCGAAACTTTTAATTATGTAAAGTGCTTGAGATGATAAAATGTTTGGAAGAGTACACATGATATGAATCAAACGAGAAGTTGCTTTTCCGCAGTGGGTTCTCCCCCTCCTTCTATGTTTCTTAGATATAGACAATCTCATCGGGCAAATCCCTTGTTTCGTCTCACACGGAGATCCCAATGCACAATTGCTACCCATAGGGGCTTATCGAAAGCGTCTAGTTTCAACTCGAGTAGATAACATAGTAGTCCAGATTCTTGAATGTTTAGTAATGTGCCCAGTCATCTTTAGTAAGTCTCTTCGTATCTGTCATGCTTTAAACAGCTCTAAATAATTGATCTTTTGTCTCCAGCGTTTTGAATGTGGGGGTCAGTTTTGCGAAATAAATGAAATTCAAGCAAGGCTAAATAAAGCGAGCTTCGCGGAGGCTAAAAGCTCCAATCCTAAGTACGCGCTACCAAGATTCTTCTCCAGTCAGTGACGAAAAAGGCAATCCTGTTGCATAAATCCGGCTTAAACGGTTTTTATGCATGAATCATCAAGAAAAGGGCAAAAATCTGCTGCGTATCGTATCATGTTTTTGGTCCAGTGAAATTGGCCCTTGATATTCCTTGAGAATTTCAGTTTATTTTTTCAGGAATAAAAGTTGCTGAGGATGTGTTATTTGTCCTTTGTAGGTTTACCTCCATGGAAGTAACTTCAATTATGCGTCGTCGTTGTTAATTCCTGTCGAGGACATTGCACGCAACTGGGCAACGAAGAATATCACAGTGGTGCGTTGACCACTTTCAAATTCGCAAACATAACATTTTCTCACAAAAAATGATGATAGTTTCACCTATAAGAAAATTGAGGAGTTGCAAAATAACAACTGGGATGAGGAAAGATTACAATGTTGAGGATTACGCGAAATGCTAATTTATATACGCGAGGTGCTCATTTATATTGAATAATATCACAGGTCGACGTGCAGCCATAATGCTGAGATGGGCTGTATAGACCTATAGTACGATAAACAAACGCTGCTTATTTATATCACATGATTTTATTCCAGAGCATGTTACGCCTTATGCAAGCGAAAAAGAAACGATTTAACTAATTGTAATTCATGAAACCATGAGATATTTAGGAGAATTGAGAGTGAGTGGCGATCGTCATTAAAGGTCGCTGTTCTGGATTTCGATTGCTGAGCGTTACAATACGTCTTTCATTCACAAAACTCCATTCGAGGCAAAAAGCAGCCTCATGATCTTTTCTTGAACAGCACTGCTTCATGGCTGAGTATTTACGTCTTCTGCCTAAAATCAATATCCTTGTAGCACGTAATTTTCATGTGCCTGTTGTGTTCAGGAATTTTATATCATAAACAAGTGCAACGGGAAGGTTTTCCTTAGATAACATGCACCCTGAGATGTTTTCAGCCAGTGAGATTTAAAATCAAATGAAACGAACACGATGCATTTTTTGGAACCTTTGAAACAGCCAACTGAAGAGGACATTTACATTTATCTATAAATCTACGAGAGTTGCTTTTGTGGCCATAAATCTATGTTAAAATTTCTTCCAAACAATTCGAATAGTTTCATTGTGTTTAGGTGACTATAAACTTCCGCCTTGGCTCGTTTGGATTTCTTAATTTGGGTGCAAAGACGACAGCAGCTAAAAACGCGGGATTGCTAGGTTGGTTGGTTTGTTTATTTAGGAACGTGAAGTTTCTTTAACAAATAGAAATATGTTTACAATCTTCTTTATTTAAATCATAATAAAATGGAATCTACCCTCTTCTTCTAACCAAAAAAAAATCCTTTATACACGGCGAACATTTTTATCAAATTCCTATAGTTTTCTGCGATTAATATTTCTAGTTCATGATGCTAAAGTATAACAATAGACTCATCAACAATGGTTGGAGGCAATCCAACTTACAGATCAGCTCGAAGCACTTAGGTGGATTCAACGTGAAATCGGTCATTTCGGAGGTGATGCCGGTAGAGTGACACTACTGGGTTGGGGAACTGGTGCGATCAACGTCGATCTGCTCGCTATCTCTCCGGCTACTGGTGGCCTTTTCCATCAGATTGCTATGATTGGTGGTGCAGCTGGCACCATGTCAAACATCAATAAAGGTACTACAAGACTTATTAACTGGATACGCACTGGTGCCGATTCTAGGAATAACTATGGTGTCCTTGCTTTCAGCTGTTCTGTTAAAGGGAACCGTGATTGTAGAAACTCTCTAGTCTGTTCTACTCATCCCATCCCGCGGCATCATACTACCGAATCAAAATTTTCCTTCTGTCGTGCATTGTCCAGGTACAGTAATGCGCAAAGAATGTGCGCGAGCTTGTTCCTTTCCCAAAGCAAAGCGAATTAAAGGACGTTGCAACGCCACTCAGCTTCACTTCACGTTTTTTCTTCATGATGTTTTCGGTTCTGCTTACTTCTTCTAAACTGCTTGCAACCTATGCAACACAAAAAGTTTTTGGGCCGACAATAGTTGGAAAGCTTTCTGATGTAGAGAGGTTAAGAAATTTAGAAAGGTTTTATTTTCTAGCCAGCTCATCGAAGGCACGTTGTGCTGTACCCTTGTGTTGGAAGTACCACCAAAAATGATGCGGACGGCAACGCAGACAACAAAGTCATTAAAAGTGCATTAAAACTTAAAGTTTTTGGAAGGCGAGAAGACACAAAAGTCACAGTAAATCAACGAAACCACAATAGCTTCAGAAGAACAATTTCGGCATGCATACTAAAATTTGAACGGCAGAATAGTCGTTCAAATTTTGCACGAAATAGGAGCGGCGAATTTCCTCGGGATCGGTAAAAGCTTAAGGCGTCTGTTTGTTACATGGTGTGTGTATAACACACAATGTATAGGCTAGGATTGATAGAACACAGAGAGCTGTTGCGGTACTTTTGCAGATTCGAACGTGGCGGCTACTCGCAAACTTGCAATAGAGGCGAAATGTGCGACGACAGTCACATGGGATATGGCCAACAAAGAAGACATCGTCGGTTGTCTGAGGTTGCCTTTCGAAGAGCTGTTTAATCAGTCGAACAGTATAGCAGATATTCTCTTTTTTCTAGTTTCAATGAGCACCGGTTAGTTACAGCCTGCTAAAGTTCAAAAGGAAGATAAGGACTGTACAGGAAACACTAGGGGAAGAGAAAGAAGTGTAAGGAAAACAGAAATACATCCCGAAAATGTGCTCTCCAATCAGACGTCAAATGGAAAGCGCACCGTGCATGACAAACAATGACCTGGCTGAATGCTTTCATAAAGTAGTCAAGTAGTCACATTTTGATT
This sequence comes from Toxocara canis, assembly GCA_000803305.1. NCBI lineage: Eukaryota > Metazoa > Nematoda > Chromadorea > Rhabditida > Toxocaridae > Toxocara > Toxocara canis. The sequence goes on along the minus strand of JPKZ01001387.1, from coordinate 13,939 downwards.
GAATTCAGCAGTTTTTTTTTTGGTTGCTCGTCTCTTCCGTGTAATTTTTTAATCAGGAGCCAGCCCTACGGAATGCAGACCATTTCTGCGTTGTCTTTGATCCTGCTATCCCATCTGTTTCTCCCCATACTCTTCTTCTTCCCTTTTTGTCATCGCATGGCTCCAGTTTTCCGTTTGAAAATAAGAGTGCTTTTTAATATTCATAGCTGATTAAGCGCGAAAAGTTCGGCAAAAAAGGCCTTCGATCCCTAAATAAGTGCAAGAGAATTTCCGAGGGAATCGCCATGTGTTCTAGCTTCCTAATTCGGGCATCGTATGAAATTTATAGCATACCTTCGTTCAGGTTAGCTGACATTTGAGGTGGAAACATATTTATATATTTGGCGCTGAGATCGATAGAATGTTAAACAGCGGAATTTTATTAGAGGTGCTAGTAAATATATAGGTAATACGGACCGACTCAGGAAACTGGACGTTGTGAAATGGAATGTAACGTTTTCGTGCAAAATATAGCATCTTGTAGACAAAAATTCGAGTTCATTCGATTCTATGTGCAAGAAAAAGTTTCCTTGGCTACTTCCTTGACTACTTCCTTGGCTCGCACATGGTGTCATGCTGCGTTGCAATCATGCATTTGTTACAGCGTTTACGATAGGCCAAATGTTACGATACATTTTGGCAGCGGCCAGGACGTTTCATCTAAGCGATCTTTGGATAAATAGAATTAAGACTCAACTCAGCCCGCATACATAACATTAAAAGCTGTTAAACAAATTCGCTTCGTATTTTTGCCGCAGTTAGGGTTCTCGTAAATAATTTACCGGAATTTTTGGCTCACGTTTTAGATTCTCCCGCTCGTTCGATGTGATGAATTTATTATACAAGTTGGAATTGACGAAAAAAAAAATCTTTTTTAAACAAAGGAAAAGGCGCTGTTTTTTTGCGTAGACGATGTTTTCTAAAAGTAACTTGCAACAGCGTCGCTCTAGAACGGGTGATTTAGCTTGTACGTTTTACAGAGCAAAAGATGCGAGTGAACTTCTTGCCGTTCAGCGATTCATAGAAGATAAAAGCAAGTTCTACGCGTTCGATGCGCCAGTTCGCGATGTTGGTGAGACAACAGCCATTATCTCGAATTCGGTATGTCTGACAAAATTGATTAGTCGTTTACTTTGTTGCTTGTGTAAATGAAATTACTTTGTTACTTGTCATACTCTAGCTGCGGAAACGTCCTTATTGGTATGGACGCTATAAGGGGCCTATAAAGTGCATCACAAAAAAATTATTCACATTTGGTATGCAGTCACCGTTCGGCGTGGTTCGGCATTTAATTCCTGAGTTTCAGCTGGAGAAAGTGAAATATTCTGTATGGAAAATCAAACGTCATAAGCTATACTGCGCCGAGTGATGTGAAGTAGCAATTGCTTGCCAGCACGATTCAAAGATCTTATTCTGAAAAATCCTGCATATCGTAAAAGGTCTTATTCGCAAAAAAAATGCTTCTTGCGATTTTGTCGAATGAATTTAGTGTTTCTTAATAAGTTTCCATTTTGCGCCAACTAGTGGATCAGTCTTACAGAAAAACTGGACGAGTTACAAAAATTCGAAATTCGGACTAGTTGCTTTCAAAGGTATTATTTGACTGCAATGTTCTGAGCGGGTGGCCTAACGAAATTTCAGTAAGGTTCACAAAATCAGTGGATAGGTTATGTTGAATACAATTTATCAGGGAAAGCAAGCCGCAATAACAGCTGCCTTCAAGTTACAAGGGTTTTGTCGGGTGCAACGCACAACGTTTCATGTAAAATGCGTTCTTTGACTAAGGAATCGTTCGATAAGAAACAGAAAACTTCTGGAAAAGGTGCGCGAAGAGTTTGGGATGATGGTCAATAAGAACGAGGCATTTCACACTGGGTGCCAAGAGCAATTAATTGCTTGATCTCTGGTCGGACAATCATTTTTGCGTATAGTTAAGCGTTTCGGTACTGATTTTGGAACATACAAAGTACAAACTAGGTTGTTCGTACTAAGAGTGTTAAACGCAGGTTTCACTGTCGCGTCATCTCATGTACATTATACGCCTCATGTACACTTCTGCTGCTATCACGAACTGACCGAATCAAAATTTTGGGTGGTCGCACTGAACAAAAGACGTCGAGCCTATTCGATGATGATTGGAAGCGTTTCGAACTCTGTGAGCTGGCTCAAGGATGCACTTAAGCCGAATCTGCTTATACCAAATAAGAAAATTCTGAAAGTGATATGCCAGTTTGCGGTAATACAACGCCACTTCAATCTCACTGGCAAACTCGTTAAAGCGTGTCAGAAGGAATATTCCACTGGTAAAAATTTTTTTTTCACGTTTAGTGTGGTATATCGCGGTAATTATAATACGTAAGTATAGTGTAGCTTTTCAAAGTTATAGCTACGTCACACTTAAGTACTACAGTGTAATGGTGTGATCAACTACAAGGTGATGGTATGACACACAGGCAAGTCTATATTGCACACAAATGGAAAGAAACCAGTCACGGATGTCCATCAACAAGTGGAGCAAAAAATTGAAATCGGCGGTACAATACGGTCGAAAGTTGCCCGCATATACAAAATTCCATTTCATATGAAGGAGTGTTGGATATAAACGACGTAATGATTGTTATATTAATAACATTCAGTACTTCATTTATATTCTGGAAGTTAGTAAGTTTGCTGCTATGTATTTTGCTGTACGTAGAAGATATCACTTTTTCACACTGGCCACAGTTTTTTTTTTGCGCCGTTGGCTAGTACCACGTGATTCAATTCAGTGCGATTAATCTAACTGGATTTTCTATTGCAGTGATGCTTGGATCGAACTTGATTGAGGATGTTGCGATCGTACTACCAATTTATGATTCCGCCTCAGCGAACACGGCGAACGGAGGGACAACCTTCCTGTTTGAATATTTCTCTGATAATGAAAGTAATATTTTCTGCAGTTTCATTCAAAAATACGTTTCAAAGATGACGCTCAAAAATGCAAATCGGTTGTAATAACTTTTTTCTGTGGAGAACCAAGCAGGTTTTGTCTATTCCACTGCGTTGCTTTTGAAACACTTTTTGCCATCGCAAGACCCGTCATGATGGACTGATTTGTAGGCCTATATGCTTCTATTTGTTAAGTAGCATTTTGAGTTCAGAACCATGAAATCTATCGTTACGAAATCCTAAAGGCATACTTCACCGCACTGAGGACTTCAAAACAGAATTCGGGCATGTGCACACGAAATACATTGGTTCGAACATCTACTCAGAGGAACAGTTGCGCGCAAATTAGGTTCATCAGGCGTAACTTTGGGCGCACACGATGGAATATGTTGCAGAGTTCAGTAGGCATCTCGGCGTGCGAATTTATAGACAGGAAAGTTCGTAGAAACGAATTGGGATATTTCGGAAATGTGGGCACTCAAACCTGCAGATGTGGGCAGTTCCTTCTTCAAGTCGTTTACTCACTATTCCTGATGCACAAGTTTTTGATCAATTGTTAGAAGGTGCCGAGAGAGGCTGGGCAAAAATATCTAAGCACACAGTTTTGAAGCACTTATGGAATAAGTCCGTCTTAGTCAAACTGTCACAGCGCATGTGGTGCGAGACTCCCAGTTTGCCTTTCATCTTGTTTCGAATGCTTGTCGGAACTCACACGCTGATTTTTGTGGGGTGAACACATTGGGCATTCTAATTATTTTTCAATCGGTTGGAATCGTGCACGCAACTGATAATTTTTAAGAACAGCCCTTGTTTTCATTTGCATCGACCAACGTTGAAGGCGCTAAACCGGACTATCCTACAGCAGCGATTTCGCAATTCGTCAAAACTGGTACGTTATTTATAGACTGGTGCTTTTTCCGGCTTTTACAGCGACGCTTATTTTTTTTGTGACTTATTTCCCGCAAAACAAATGTAGCGTTGAAGCCTTTCCGTTGCATGATTCAGGGCGATGATAGGAATACAGAAACTCGTTTGCTTAAGAACTTTCGAGTAACAAAGTTTGGTCTTTGCAAACAAACTTTTCGGCACCTCCAACTTTTTTTGAAAGGTCCCGAAGGCTTTAAAAAATTGTCGAACGTGTGAGAGGAAGATGCCAGTCTGCGGCGGAAATACGTTCACTGATGGATGATGACGGCGTTATATGCGTAGGCTGAAAACAGGAAGCTGGGCTTCTGAACAAAAATGGGCTTCGGAGTAGTCACTTGTAACGTAACGTGTTCTTTAGTATGGAACTGCTCGTATGGCGGGGTTTTTCAAAATCGTCTACTCGACTCTTATGCAATTGCTTTTATCACAGAAAGTGCTAATTCAGTACTAATTCAGACTAAGTACTAAATCAGTAAAGTACTAATATAGACTACGATTATGAGGAATGAAGAACGAAAAATAAGGGAGATCAGGGGTTTTCAATTTTCAGAAATCTAATCGTATTGTATCTTAACTTGCACGACTACCTTAATGAACTTACTTTAATATTTGAAGGATACAAAAAGGTGATTAGAGTATATCGGAAATGGAAAGCAACGAAAAGATTGCGTAGGCGGAAAGTCCATATTTACTATATCGATTGAGTTTCTTTTTAGGATTACATTTAATGTAGCACATCATATAATACAGAATGTAAAGGCATCGTGAGATTGCGGCTTATATTGGAAAATATTTTTCGGCCATTAGGTGTCATTGATAAAAATGGACCTTGACCTATGAAACTTAGGAAGAAAAATGATCAGAATTTCTTATTGTGGTAAAAATTTTCATAGTTCTGAAATACTGAAAGATTTGCGCATTTCTTAGAATTTTTTAAACTAATCGTTCGTCGACCAACGGACTTATAATGTTGAAACGAATACAGGTGATCCGTCGACTGATGAAGCACAATGGCAACCATTTACGACGGAACGCGATAATTTTGTTGCTCTGACTAATGCTTCACTTCCGATGAACGTTGATAGCTATCATTTTGAAGCCGTTAACTTCTGGACCAAAACTGCTCCAAAAATCGTCGAAGTACTGTTTATTTCAGTAATCATATTATAAATAACCAGTAGTGCACAAATTGTCTTTTCAAAAAAAAATGGTTTTGTAGCTTAGCTAAACGTTTAGAGAATTGTGGTGAAAATTTAGCCATATGGTTGTTTGCGGATTTCTTGAAAATGCGGCGCATAAACCTATTCCCAGCTTCATCAATTCTAGGAAAAAAATGTTCTGACGTTTCGTAAATCGCGCCAAATAATTGGTTTTGGGAGCAAGAAATTTTGTGTTGCTTATCTGTTTTGATCGATATTGATTTACAAGAATGGCGCCAAGTTTTTATCCTTAGAGACGAGATTGAGCATAAAAAATTCACTGAAGGGAATGGTCGATGCTAAGCGAATAAAACAACATATGGTACCTGGAGCAATGAATTATGTCACAATTATTTGTTCCAGAACGTCTGTACCCGCCGTATGTGTGTGCATACTGCTCGGGACGCTATAAGTGCAGCAGTGCTGAGCGTACTATGCCTTTTTGAGTTCGTTATGCCAGTTATTTTCACGCGGGCCGAACCGCATCAAATGTTCGATTGGGACGAGAGCTTTTTGTCTCACAGGCAGAAGAAATTTGTCCATGATGGGAACTAGGTGTAAAGAGCGTAAAAATTACGTAAAGCCTGCTTACGATACTCATAAACGTTATTTTTTTTCTGCATGCGATTGCGAAATCCCGTTCTTATTCGTAGTGTCGCTTATAAAAGAATATTCTGCAGCAAGTGGAATGGCTCAAAGAAAATGGAACAAGCCTCCTCAAAGATGTGCTTGAAGCCCGATTGGAGGCAATTTTTTCTTTGAAGGCGATTAAGGCAATGAAGGTAATTGAGAAAGTGAAAGAAAAATGGAACAACATTATTAAAGACGCAATTGTAAGTGCCATTCTTGCTAATTCGATAGATCCTTGTTTATCTGCAGTTTCAGTTGTTTGTTGATGTTTTTCTGGATTACTTTTTGAAAATCTCCTCGCAAATTTTAATTGAGATGCTTTGCAGTCGCACGACTTTAATTTCTAGGTTCCCATCACCGCACTTTTAAGACATCACATATGCATTAATCGTAGAAGGTGATCCAATGTCTTGAGTATATTTCAGAAGCAACTAAAAATTTAAAAAAGGAATAGTTCGCGTGACTGAACAATGTAATGATGAGCAGAGTCTGAAGACATTTTGAAGAACAATGTGAGCAATAGCGACCAGCGATGTTTTAAGGTGCTATTATGATCTTTCGTTATTTAGTGCTGGGATGTTCTTCGAAAAATTTGTATTTTCATTGCAGAGAGTGCTTTGTGAACTGAGGGAAAAGTTCGGAATATTTTGTAGCCAACTTGCTGTTCAAAGATGAGTTATGCCGCTTGTGACTGAGCGAAACTGTCAGTAATAAACTCCCAGGAGCTCACGAACCTTAATAGTAGATCCAAATGATTTGGGCTTAGGCTAATATGTTAAAAACGATTGCAAGCTTATAATTCAGTTGCCTTCAGGTAAAGGCGATTCTCACTTCTTATGAGCGTGACCGTGGGCTTAAGGCATCGGGGCCTGATGTTCTGAGAAAAGAAGTTGTAAGGAGCAGTTGTTCTCCAGAGAGAACAAAACGGTCCAAAGCAGGCTACGGTACCACCATAAACGGTGCAATAGCTCACGGATTAAGTTCAACGCGACCTCCTGCTGCCTATAGTACCACTCCCGAACTGCACTACCCTCCTTCTTGAAAAATTTTTTCCAAGTTATTTGCTACTTTAAAAAGAATTTGTTTGCAGGTACGAATCACGAGTTTGTTGGAGGATCTTAAAGAAAAAATTGAGAAACAAGAGAAAGCTGCAGTGATCGACGGGAACAAATGGATGCAAGAAAGCACGTGTGGTGTGTTTTTAAATTAAGCGAATGTGCTGCAAGTGCATCTGGAGAAGCACGAACTCCTTTTTAAACAATTTCATCAAAATATGGAATCAGGAAGAGGTGGAGAGCGGTGCAGATATTAGTCAAGAGGTTAGACGTGGCTTCGAAGTTCCGAATTTCAGTGCTCGCTTTACTGAGATTTTCTCCAGATTACTCGAGAAAATTCTCTACTGGTCCTCCTCGTCTTTCTTCTTACCCGTGAAATGCTTAAACCCTAGCAGTTAGATTTACTTCAAGTTTAATGTTTCTTGAAGTAATAAACGGCTCTAGGTAGTTTAAAGGAAATGCCAGATAGCACTGCAAGAAAATATCTGTTTAATAGGCTAGGTCATCATAAATAAAGCCGCCTCCATATTTTAAAGATTTCTTTTCCACGCAATATGACTTTCCATCAGCATTTGCTAGATTAAAGGGTTATTGAGCCGGACCAGATCATAGAGCCACGATGAAAACATTGACTTTGATAAAGTAAGTAGTGCACGCAATTGCAACCAGAAATGCATCAATTGGTTTGTATTGCAGATGGCTTTTTAATGAGGAAAATAGAATGGTGCTAGCGTTTATACGCGCAGATGATCGCCAACCGTTCCACAGATGCCTCCTTCCACGTTTCCCTCGTTCCCCTTCCCCCTCTCCTACATAGATCCATGTACCTCGAATAGTTAGTGACCTCTTTCCAAAATTTCTGCTTTTTGCTAGTCATGGCTATGATAAATTGCTAGTAATGACTATGATAAAGTAATAGTGATGACTATATACACTTCGGCAGGAAAACCTCATTGCTCGTTTCTCAGCAGTTGCAAAATTGTCAATTTTTCTGATCTCTTCGACCCATTTTATGCGCCAGAATATCTCTTCAAAAAGCTAATCCAATAAATCTTCGATAACTTAAAATTTGATCATTGTTTCCGATGATTAAATTTTAGCATAGGTGCAAATTATTTAAGACTCTCTGTTAAGGAGTTTTCTCATGGAGTAAAATGGAAAATTGAAGGAGAAAGTTTTCGAGAAAAAGTCGCATGCCTGAAAGTTATTCAGAATCGCAATTAATTTATGAGCTTCGATTTTGCTCGAAACCACGCAGCAGTTTTATGATGGAAACTTTTTGTTAAAGAGCACGCCAGGCTCCTTGCCATTAAAACGCTTCGTTTTTGATCATTGTGGGCAAAACCACAGCATATCCTGCTCTGAAATGTAGTGAATTCTGCAGGAGGCATATTTCTATAATTTACTGTTAACAAAATGGTAAGCAATATATCGGATGAGAAACACGAAATATTAGATATTAGATCTACAACAGTGAATACTGCGAATGAGTCAGATCAGTGTTATATCTTTTCCCACTGGCAGAGAGGGAAAGACAAAACACATTAAATCGCACTGAGAGCTAAACGAAGCGGCGTCTATTTGAAAATTTTCTTCGGCTTTGAGAAAAATTAAGTCAAGAATTAAGTCCATCAGTTGGGAAATGCGAGTGACTGCTAAAGGAAAATTCCATCCTTTTCTTACTTTTTTAGAATTGAGTAGTATCACTCTTTCCTTCCCCGCAAAGGCCTAGTTTAGGTTAAGTGAATGCTGAAGTTTCAGGTGGTGCGTTTTATCCATCCAGTGCAAGGTATTCCATGGCGTTCGCCCATACTTTTAGAATTATTAAACGTGAAGTTGTTTAGAGAGCTCGAGTTTCAGGTCCAGTTGAGATGTCTATAGTAAAACAGAAAATAAAAACCGTCAATGCGTGTGAGTGGGACAAAAGATGATCATATTCCACTAATTGTCTACTTGAAAATTCAGCTCGGAAATGCTTGTTGCTTATACTTCCAATAATTTCAAACGTAGCAGTTGCGCAAATACATCGCAAGTTAACCGTAGAACTGTTGATAGTAATGGATCAGGCGATTTCTCGTTTGAAAATTGAGACGAAATGATGAGTCTTGATTCAATGACTGTTTAAACAAAGGGATAAATCAGCAGAAAGTTACGTTAACGGTTTATACTGGTACCATTTCAGCATTTCGGTAGCTGGCGATAGAAAGCACCATTTGTTATCAATGCGAATTGTCTTATTTTAGGAGCCGATATTGTGATCGAGATGAACAAGTTAATTGATCAAATTTTGAGCGATATTCATCAATTGTTTGTCAGCGATTCATTCACAGTGATCAAGAGCGACGAGGAGCAAATGAACAGTTTGAATCCGGCAGTGAGGGTTTCCATTGTCAGAAGTATTTCACCCACTACGATATCCGAAGGTGTGTTTAGATTTCTGTCTAGCTGATATGCGAAGACTGCCTTAACGTGACAATCAATATGATAAGAGCGTTTGAGCTTCGCTACTTAACGTCTTAAAACAGGTTATGAGGTTGTTAGGAGCCGCGAGGTATAGGCTTAGCACAAGCACTCTTTAAACGTGTTGCAGGAAGTGCACAGCATGACGAAGGTGGCAAAAACAAATCGCTACTGGAACCCACGCCGTATGCTGCAATTCTTTAAGTGTTCCAAAACAGTTTTAAGAGTTGACCCAAAATTGAGGACGGTAATTCAGAGCGGATTTTTTAATTTCTAGAAGCGCAGTTTGTATCCGAACACCACAACAACTGAGCATAATCCTTCAGCAAGGTTGCCCTGAATCAGCGTTTCAGTTTGCATTGTGTTCGGCGTCTGCGTGTTATTTCTTGAAATATAAACATAATGCACCCTAAAAATGATCAATGCGGATAAGTTTTGAATAAACTTAGGTCATTGGGGATGGGAACTTGAAGTTGTGACTCGTTCTTTCGCCTCACAGTGGAGAACGAATTCGTAAAAAAAAACCATTTTTAAAAATGATCAATCATTCCGGGACAAACCGCATGCGCATAGCATTCCTCTTCTGCGCCGTGATGGCTGTCGCGAGTGCAGTGCATGCATGATTATACGATTGTCGACGCTGTAACAGCGTATCTACTAATTTTTTGAACAATCACCTTTCACTTCGATCCTGACAGGTTTTCCGTTTCACCGCCGGCTACTACTGTTGGGTTGCCTTCCGTTTATTTTACGCTATGGTTCTTTTAATACTCATAACTACTAGGCTATCATAGCCACGTGTAACGTAAGCTTGGAAGGAGGCATTTGTATTTCTTTTTTTTTTTCTCAGTGGGCTACAGGTATTCCAGAACAAACTGAGCCGATGTTTGCACAATCAGTCGATGAATTTATGTGGTCATCAGTTAGCAGCACGTGGTTCTGGATTATTCACGGTGTTGGCGTCGTGATCATAATAGCATTGATTATTATCGTATGCATAATGTACTGCAGGCGAAATAAGAAGAGAGCTTATGAAAGCCTTTCGTAAGAGAGAGGCTTTCATAGTTTCCTAATGTAATATCGCTACAGAGCATTTAGTTTCGGATTCGATTTACTGAGATTTGGTGTTGAAATCGCCATCTGCACTATTTCGATTAATGGAGTGATTTGTTCCTGTGGAAATTTGTCCTTTCATGCGTATATATTAAAACATAGATTAATGGAATTTGTCTTTCCATGAGGCATTCTTCGTGGCTATAAATAGGCTTTCGAAATTCCTACGTATCAATTTCCCAAAAACGTGTTTTCATCCATGAAATGAGGCATTACAGTTATATTCCCAATTCCGACTACTCGGACAGCACTGTTCTTGCATACCATATATTTGTTTAGCTTTATGAAGGATTTATAATACCAAATCGAGAAATGTGGAATGAATGAATGAATATTTTATTTTGCTGTCATTCGAGGCCAGTTTAAATGATGGAAAATATAAAATGAAATAAAATGTATAGCCGCGCAGATATATGCACTCGAAACGCCCTTAGCAATAGTAATATTTTAAAATAGGTCGACATCACACTACTTGCGTCTAATGATAGTGGTCAAGGATCCTGTGTCATAGCGACTGAATAATCCAGCTTCCAACCTTGAAGACCCTCGAAGCAATTTTTGAACGATCCAAAATTCCAGTACAGGTTGGGATAGACTCTCACACGAAGACAACAATCCCCATAACCCACAGGTGATTAAATAAAACCATCTAATCTCTAGAAACACTCCTGCTTTAGGCATTTTCATGGAACGCACAATCTTTTTCACGAGACATATTTAGTTGCCCCAATCTTGAACATTCACTGTGTTTGTCATCTATCAATTTGGTGACACGAAAATCAAGAGCGAGGTCGGGTAAAAGTTAGTAAACCTTCAGATTATAGGGTCATTAGCTAGTGTCAACTCTATGGGATACCGGAAAGTCGTTTAGCAGGCGAAGAGAAGTGATCTTAGAACGCTTCCTTGGGAGCAAAACTGCTAAAAAAAGGTACTGAATGCACCGCTCTTGTCGCCTTGAACAGCGACTAAGAAGAAAACAATCTAGCCATTTCACTGAACAGCCAGATGATCCGTATGCTTTCAGTTTGTGCAAGAGCTTCCTGCAGTACATAGGAGAAAAGCGACACTAATGAACAATGCACTTATACACCAACAAGATCGTTCTGGTCGAGTCTAGCTATCCGCTCACTTTCGGGTGAGCTGCAGCAGTGAAGATCTTTCGAACAAAAACCGTAGTCAACAGGGTTAAAAAGGAGCAAGACAAAAGGAAACATTGATTTTTCCATGTTTATTCTATTAACTTGCGCGGTGAGGACGTCAGAATTCCTTGACAAAAAATTTACTGCGGTAGATGGAACAATTTTCGGTAGGATGGAAATAATAATCGTTTTCCAAACAAAAGGAGCAGAAAACAAGTGACAAAATCCTTAGATGGACATAGAACGCCGCTGTTGTGAGTTTTATGAAACAAAAACGATTGTCAAATGCAGCTAATGAGGTTTTATTGCTAACTTTGGTAATGTCATTCTTCAGTATTAACGCCTACCGTGCTTAGCTAATGCAGAGAAAGTAAGGCAAAGCGCAGAGTCTTTTGGTCAAAACAGTACAGGAAAAGTCTGCGAACATATTGCGTTCGGCAAAAACGTCGACTGCTCGACACAAATCTCAGCAAATTCCTCCCGAGCGGGATCATATACCAAATATGAATCTATACAGAGATTTAGTGCCGTCAAAAGAAAATTAAGCGTTTCTCTCGAACCCTTGCGAAATTTCCACATTTATTTTATAAATCGCCAAGTTTTCGCGCATTTTTCATTCTTAGAGCGTTTCTTGACCAACGACGACCAAACCACAAAAAAAGCATTTTCACTGCAATGCGAGCGCCATCGACACGCCTTGTTCGAAGTGCAGTTTTCACAGTTCGAATAGATCCTATATGAGCGGGTATATTTCGAGATCTCCCCGCGATGAGCCTCCGGGCTCCCCAGTAGCGTTTGTGTTTTGAAAAATGTTCGCACGAAGACACTCCTGTGTACGCAGCTCATCCATAGAAAGCCGCTTCCGCAGCTTTCTGCAAGACCGCACGTGAACAGTCAAAGGAACATCTACCGATCGCTTGAAATAGATCACCAAAAGTTCGCACGAAAAATCTCCATGCCGGTTTCGATCGAAAACTGCTAAACACCAAAAACAGTCAGATTTGCTAAAAGAAAATATGATTACAGCACCTGATATTCTCAAGCCATCTCCCATCCAAGGATTAACAAGGCCCGATGATGCTTAATGTGGCCGATCACAAGGGCTGTCTTGTTTTCAAGGTGGCACGGTCGCAGCCAGCGCATATAGGCAAGAGTGCATTTATTAGTACGTATGGACATTGCCGTAAAGTGAAACCTTTAGGTTATCCATTTGATGGACACTAGCTAGTGGCCTCACTTTTCTGAGCAGCCCAAAGCGGCAGACCAAAAACGCCTAAACAGACAGAACGACGAATTTCGCTGCTGGCTAAGAAAAAGCATAAGAGGAGCAGCGTCGTAATGGATAATGCGTCTGAACTGTTAGACAAAAATAGTAGGCTTCAGTACTGCTGAGGTCAACACGCTTTCAAATCATGACGCTGCCGAGCCAAATATGATAAGCAGAAAAGCGAGTAGGTCATTCGAACGCACCCCCAGAACAATGAAAAAATTTTCCTGATAGCCATGCCGATGCCGGCAAGATTAATATGGGCAGAAACGTGTCAAGCTCGTTTGGACGAATGCTCAGAAGAGTGCCAACCGTTATTACCTATGACCTCTAAGGCGAGCCTTTCTTCCTACGGTAGATTAAAGGAGAAGGGGTCGTGCGTCGGATGAAAACATCTTATGTACGAGTCCTCCGAGGTCGGATGGTTTTCGAAAGCGGCGTTTTACTTCGTATACGATTCCTGAGTTCGCGATAGCACCGGATGCTGTGAGAGGCCGCGGGAAGGAAAACGCGCGTAATTAATTGCCACTCCCTTACTATAACTACAGTAAAACCGTTAATGCATTGCGGTCCTGCCAGAGTCGGAGAGTCCTGCTTCGTCTAAGATTGTTGTGTTCACAGAAGCAAATGAATGGTGGGAGCGGCTATTCGCGGGAAGACCCGTGTGAGTGTTTTCCTAACTTACTGCAGTTGTGGTGGCAGGTCCAGACCCCAGTTGCTGGCCCTCGAGACAGTGGCATAACCGATAAGGCGTCGGACATCGAATCCGAAGACTGTAGGTTCGAGTCTTCCTAGGGTTGGCAACTTTCCCCGTGAACAATAATGGTTATGCGATGTGGACGGAAAAGAAACACTGTTGGCTCGGCCGCATGATAAAGGCGCAGGACGCCAACCGAGATTGTTGTTAACCGGTACAGCCCACAGTTGTTCGTTTTGTAGCGAAATGAGCGCTGGGACTTTGGATGACACTATTTTATGTTACAGTCCTGCAAGAGTCCGAGAGTTTTGCTTCGTACACGATTCTTACGTTTAAAGAAGCCAACGAATGGTGGGAGCATTCGCAGGAAAACTATTCACAGGAAAACTTGTGTGAGTCTATCCTAGCTTACTGTAGCCAGAGTCGCGCTTCCGCCCAAACAACCACCGCACGGCCCTGTGGCCTAATGGATAAGGCGTCGGACT
>JPKZ01001386.1:79955-96733 GCA_000803305.1 Toxocara canis | reverse complement strand
CGGCCAGCATATTCAGGTAATGTTACCTTGCCACTAACGAAGATAAGTAACACAACCCGAGGCTTCACCATTCGATAGATAAGACCTGGGAACAGCTCGGGTTCATATGTTGAGAATTGTGTATGTGTTAGACAAAGACCCTCGAGCTGAATAGGGAAACGAACATCGCATGATCCGACCATGTTTTGCACCTGAAAGCAATCGCTTCATCGATGAGCTGTTCTTTTTCACTCTCTCCCGCCACTCCCCTCCGCCACCCCAACCTCTCACCCTCTCAAATTCAAGAAATAAAGGGGAAGGAAGGAGTAGGGTAATACGCGCATCCTATTAACCATGTGCATAAACTATTTTCTCAGCAATCATGATTATGCCATTTCTATGCATATTTCGACACTGTAGATGGAGAAGTCCATAAAGACGTTCAAGTGAAGGAGTAGGGAAGGAGTAGTCTTTTTAACTTCTCCTCTTCAATCACTGGTACCTCATCGAGCTTAAGATCGAATAGAATTATTAGAGGAAAAAAAACCAAAAATCAACCATCAAGCTCCCCCCTTCTCTCTACCCCCTCTTCCTCCTCCTCCTCCCTTCTTTAGTCTTTAGCTGAGCCAAGCTATGGATCAGTCAGATCACCGCCGTTATTTAGTTATGAATAAATTCTCATCGACAAAACACTAAAAAATAACGGCATAGTAGAATGCGATGCCGACGACCGAAGCAGTCGCCTCGTTCTGCATCACCCTTAGCAATGCAAACATAGTGCGTTCCACCCACGACTTTACCTACGAAGATGAAAATGCCGCCCCCCCCCCCCACAAAAAAACAGAAGGATGCAAACAATATGTAGGGTATAAGCATATATAAGATGCAAATAACATGTGATAGCCACTTTTATTAACGAGCACTTTTCTACCTGTCCTGGATTAGTACAGAAGAGACCATAACCTATACCCTTGTGGCTTTCACAAACCACGCTAGGATATTCAAGACTACAGAGATACAGGCATTACATGACTTAAGCGAGCTCCAGCAATTTGAAAAGCAAAACTACGGTGTGCCTTATGTGCGCAATTACAGCATACGCCTAGAGAAAGAATTATGCAAAAGTACATCAACAAAAACGAGAGCTGATACCTTGAATTCAGTAAATTTGGCATTGAATCCCAACTTCTGCACTATCCTCGCATATTTACGGGCCGCCAACCTGGAACAACAAAAAATTCAGCCAACAACAAGCGGAACTGCATGCCATATATGCTGACAAGAAAACGGTTCCCGCAGGTGATCAACTGACCATCCGATTGCGTGAAGCTCAACGAGAAACAAAAAAAACACACATGCACTCGTTTTCGATCTAACGGAACAGTTGCATACTTCTTCTGGTGAAAAAGTAGTCTTCCTACAAAGACATCCAATCTACCAGCTCTAATCGAGTTCGTAAACTTTGAACACTTAGTTTTTTTGCCACTTTCAAGTATTCATAACTCTTCCAGAACGAAAAAGGAATATAAGTATGAAGCTTCACTTCTCTATCTCGAGCTTTTCGCGAACCGAAACTATTGCTTAACTGTCATGTGTAGCTCTAAACTTCTACGGATTTGGATGCACTGGTATGAAAGTTGGTCGGTATGGTAGGATATTCATATCTGAAAGCTTCCCTAATTTCGCAACAGCATAGACGCATTCAAATTTGCATATAAAAACCAGAAAATAGCACGCAGAACGTTTGAAGAAAAAACAAATAAACAAAGTGACCTGCTAGCTTCTTCGGATTTCGCACCAGTGCAAACCATTTTGCCCGACGAGAATATAAGTGCTGTCGTTCTTGGCTCGCGTATGCGCATGATCACTGCCGCAAACCGCTTCGGATTGTATTCGGCGTTGCGAGCATGTAAAGCGATCTTCTTGAGGTCGAGAGGTACACCTGCATTCAGCGAAACCTTAAAAGGAATGCCCCAGAATAGGGTTGGGGTGGAAGCTTTTGGTTAGACGCCGTCACCAAAAAAGTTTTCAAATAACCTCCTAAGTAGTAAATACGCAACCGGGAAACTCAAGGTGTGCAAACATTAAGTTGCAACACTGAAACGTTTACTGCTGCACGTTTTAAAGCCCCATAAGCACTCATTCCCTTGCCTGATATTGTAGCTCTTCAACGCGGATTTATAATAGTTCCGTAGCAGTGAAGCGCTTTCACAGTTCTCTTAGAAACCGTGGAAGCCTTTTGGTAATTTATCTATGACTTCAAATCGGTTAATTTTATAGCATCGCCACTTAGGCCCGGCTAAAACATTCCCAAAAGATTCATATTAAAAATGACAACTTATCCCACTGCTATGTTCAAAAAATATAGATAAAGTTACAAATCGATTTCTGCGAAACATGGACGACCCCACCTTCCTTCCCCCCTCAACTCCTCCTCATTTCTGCAAAACTGCACAACTGAAGAAACTTTTAGTTCCTGTACGACCATCCAAAAAACTCAAAAAGTATGCCGTCAACTTCGCGCAAAAATTTTAAGCGATTCCCGAAATTTCAAATTTCTGGGTAACTCTAACCCCTCCCAGGAGGCAGAGGGGGAGGGTAGAGTAGGGGTGTTTCTGTAAATTAAAAGGAATGATGCAGCGAGAACGATTTAGAAATAAAACCTAGATTGACAGTTGACACGATGTTCTGCAACGCTGGAGATGGCACATCAATAAGTTGAGAGGCTGGTGTCTGAGGAGCGATCGTTGCCACCGTTGGGATGTTGGACGCCGGCTGGAAATGGTCACCGGCGAGAGGCGTCATCGGAACAGCCAAATTACCGGGTCCAACCGATGCTGGATTCATATCCTGAATAAACAGCTACTAGAGAAGAAATTCCTGCACAAGTAATTTAAAAAAAAAAACTAGATGCAAGTTATGCCCGCTTTTACACATATCTCTACTTTTCATCTGAAAAACGTGAAAGTATCAACTTAAAGCTGTAAGCTAGCAAAAACCTTGAAAGGGCATCTTCTGGAAAGCAGAACAATAAAAACCCTCCTTCGATCACACCCCCTTTTGATGAGATTTTCAGTTCCACTACCAATCTTGCTAATATGAATCTTATGTGCATGCAGCGCCTGCTATCACAGCGAAAGCAAGAACCTCTCCCCTTCCCCCCACGCTCGCCCCTCTATCTTCAGCTATCTTCGAAACAGGGTCATCCTTCCGGTCTTATGAAAAATCAAGTCCTCGAGAGTCGATTCGACGTAACACGGTGTTTAATGAACCAAAATATTGGCTCACCTGGAAGACGGAGCCTGGGTTGCCGCCAACATTTACAACACTCGATGGACCGCCTCTGTCATGGCTATAGCCTAACATTGAGCCAGGCCCGCCTTGGCTGTTTAGGACTGACCCTGAAAAACAGGCAAGATTTTAAAAAATCATGTAAAAACACGCAAAAATTGGGAAGGCACATCGCTGTTAAAGATCCCTACGTTATGTTGTGAAGCCCCCATCGATAGATTTTGAGAAGCCTTAAAAACTAGCTGTTTTTTAAAAAAAAAAACATCAATTCCCCCCCCCCCCCCCTCCTCCCCCTGTGAGCATGATTGTCTTTTCGCAATCATCTACGTGAGCAACGATCATCACAAATGTGACATATACGACGTGATGGCAAAAAATTAACATGAAGAACGATGTTTAGCCCGCTCTCGTTGCTTAAAAAGCGCAAACTCTTCCAGGCTACGTATGTCTCGATGAAAAAAAAACTGTCCGCTAAGAAAAGGCGTTTTGAAGAAATCCAGAACATTCACTCCCTCCCATCTTATGGAAATAGAACTCCAAGCATACCGCTCGCTACAAGATGTGAGGCACCCAGAAAGGAGTGTAAGTCGCAAAATAATTATCGCTTACCACTGCACGTCCGCTTTAATTAAAACAGTCTGGCACTGAATGAAAGCAGCGGTTCGAATCCTTTTGGCTACTAATATGGCAGTGGGGGATATCACACGCACGTTTTGCGTGTTCCCTGCCAATTACCGGGTGTAAATGAAATTGTCTATCATAATGACTGCAAAGAAATTATTTTTGTAAAGCTGCGTATGATCGAAGCTGTAACCTGGCCCACTATGATGTCCAAGCATGCTGCCAGTTAGCACTGAACTCGGTCCTGCTCCACCCAATACCGAACTCGGACCAGTGGCGGGTAACAGCGAACCTGGATTCGTACTAGCTCCAAGCAACGACGATGGTCCCGTGTTGGCAAGCATCGTCATAGAACCCGCTCCAACGGTGCCAAGCGCCGATTGACCTCCAAGAACGCTACCTGGACCAAGAATGGAGCTCGGTCCTGCTCCTCCCAGTACCGACGATGGGCCCAGTACAGAGCCTGGTCCACCGACTGATGGCGTATGTCCACCTAACGCCGTTATGACAGACGTTGGCTGTGCCGGACTTCCAAACTGATCCATGAATAGAGTCGTTACGATCGCTCAATGGAATGATGAAGAGCACGAACGAGTGCGATGAGTCGTTACGATCGCTCAATGGAATGATGAAGAGCACGAACGAGTGCGATAACGGCAACGGTAAAAGCCGAACTACCTTAAAGCACGATCAAAAATCACACACAATATGACGCGCAAACACGACGTTCATTATATAAGGTGCAACTAGCAAATATAAAATAGCGTCGAACATAGAAGTAAAACTAGTAAGGCTTGCATTTCGAGTTCTGCTCACAATTGCCGATATTTTATATTCCTCTAGTTTCACCAGATAATCTTTAGAAAAGAAAGGTGCGACATTTTTCGACGATTATTAGCAAAAATGATGGATGGTTCAGTTCGAAAAAGAAAACACCTTAATCTTAGGCAAGAGAAGATAACGGCGAGACGTCGGCATACCAAAATCTTGTGATCAGCCAGAAAACAAGAAGTAAACAAAGGAAACTGAACTCAAATCAACTTCACAAACGTTTTAGCGAAGAAAGAAAAACAAAAGCCGGCATTTCATCAACGAGTAAAAAAGTGGCAGGAACACAAACAAATGAATGTTGCACGATGATAAAGTAGCATCGGCCGAGCTGAACAGTTAGCAGCGAATAAAAACAACAAATTTCACCGAACGATTTATCTCAACAACAAAATCCATCAACAACATCAACAATACGGCACAAAGCGTGACAAAAGACCAACTAACATTTAATATTACGTTGAACAAAATTTGGTGGAAAACCAACTTTTGCGGTACCTCCTTATAAAAAAGGGGGAAATGCAACAGTAGCTAAATGTTTTGTTGACAGAAAAGCGAGGAACTCGCTCAGCTCATATTTTTTATTCAGAGATTACCCAGTTCCTGCCATTCTACGATTTTAGATTTGTGTACATAGCTAGCTTGTCGTCTGCTGCAAACAAATATTAAATTTACAAAGAACTGTATTCACTGTTAAGATTTCTACCCGTTCAAAGAAATTCACATTAAACGATTACACTTTATCGGAAGTGATTATGATGTTCACCAATAAGTTTTCATGCCGTGTCTTCCATCAGCAACACTTCGAACTCAACACTGGCCTGCCGACCCGATCGCATCCGTACGAATAGGAACTCGAAATCAACACATAAAACAAATAACTGGTGTAAATCGTCGGATACAGTTCTTATCAAACTTGGATTTGGTTCAGCTTTCGCTTTCTTGACATGGATGTCGTCGCACTAGCCTTAGTCAATGAATTCAGTTGACTTTTCTCCAGATTTATTTCATCTTTCCCCTTTCTAATATGGCACTTGTTATATGTCTGTACAAAACCCGTCTCTTATTCGAATGCACAATGTTACGCAAAAACCCTCCTCAACTCATGTTTACCGCCAGTTTACGTAGCCAATCTCGTTCTGCGAAATGAACTTTGCATATCCCTTGCCTCAACGAAGATTTACAGGTGTTTCTAAAAGACACAATAATCTTTAAGATTTAACTGGAACGTGTCTTGGAAGAACTGGATGCTCGGTTCGCACAAATTCGTCGGCAATCCCGATTCAGCACTTTGCTTCACGAGGCCGCGACGAACTCGTTTCTTGCGCGGCTCTTCCTCTGCATCCTGATCACTGTCTACGTCATCCGAATCTTGTGTCTGTAAAGCGATCTGTATTAAACATTTACTAGGAGACAACAGCAGATCAGAGAGAAGTGGGAAAGAGAGGGGGGAGAGGAGGGGTGAAAGGTGGTCGCCGCAGTAAGATGTTTACGAGCGAGGGCAAAGCAGGGCTCAATACAGCCAAGTGTGGGCCACAGAGAATCAGCAATCTTTGTGACCGTTGCTTCCCAAACCTGATTTCTCCTTATCATAAATGACTTTCTACATCACTTCGTCTCGCGGTAAAACAACTCTTAGTTTCATTACACAATTTTTGTGTTGCTGATTACGCCATTAAAAGCCAAGTTTTGGGGATGCTACTATGCCTGCAGATCTATTAGCCTGAAAGGCAATCAATTGAATTGCTTGATTACCTTGAAGACAGTCCCCTCCCCCCACACAACCCCTTCTCCTACACGAACCAGAAAGTCCATGGCCTTTCTGAGCCTTATTCGAGGATGTGAAAATGATGACATTTTTCAATTTCTGCTGGGAGGAACTTTTAGTTAACAAGCCTGGACTATCCCAGAGTACTTCTTAAACCTAGCGGTACGTCAAGTAAGGGGAATTTACATTTCAAGCTTTTAGGATAGAACAGCAGTATTTTTCGAGGTAACACGGTATGTGTATCACACACCTGCAAAATTCAAAGCTTATCACAAAAAAGCGACACTGTTCGATATTCATTATGTTTCACTTAATCCTTTCTAATCAGCATGCCCACATCACAATGAATTCGATGCGCTTAGATTTCCAGTAACGCTGAAATTTACTACATTAATATCCCATGTTGTTATGAACATAACAACTATCAACGTTGTTGTTATGCCCGACAAAATATAACACCGCTGTTGGTTTACATTTTGCCTCAGCAGTGCCCTGTAACATGCTTAACTGCGGCGGTTATCCCCTTCTCGTAACTAAACCATTGGTAGAGTTTTGATTGAAGTACGAACAGGCATCAGTTGGGAGAAAGTAATCCGTTCAAGAAACCAAGGTGTCCATTTCCTCTAATAACTGACTTCAACTTACTAATTTTATTAGTGCACTTCACCTATTCCTCACAAAAATGACCGAACGGTCAGCTGAGGTCTAAACAAATTTTAAAGTATTGAATATGATACAAATAAAGCTTAGGGGCTTATATGATTCCCGTTTCAAGAGGAGCCCAATCGCATAAATATTATTTAAAACTTGGTATGCAAAAGCGCAAACTAAAAAAAGAAAATTTCAAGCAACCCAGTCGCACACCTGCTTTTTTGTAAAGCAGTAAGAGGAAATATAGTGAGATCAGATTTCGAAATAGACGACTGTTTGAGGACAGAGTCATTTAATGAGGCTGAAGGAAAGATTCTGCTCTGAAAAATTCCCACCACAGGCCACATGATAAAACAGATAAGACTGCACGAAACAACAACAAAAAACAAACCTGTGCTCTATGACATTTCTCCTCCAAGGCATGTTTGCGCGACATACTATCGAGACGAGCACTCATCATCGTTGATAAATGCTCCTCCTCTCTTTTCCATCGCACAAACGATTCCATACTTTGTACCCCTGAATCGACAAAACGTGCCCGCCTCGCCACTTCCCCATACCAATGCCTTTGTAGTGTCTTAAAACGTTGTACAAGATACGAAAGGAAGATATGAAGATATACCAGAAAAATAATACTCCCATACTGGGAGGTACCTGATCTGCATATCACTTTATGCAGCTTCAGAGGTCGACTTTGATGGTCATGAGTGAACTTTTCATCTTATACAACAAAAATTCAAGTGTCAAACTGCATAGAGTGAAATAAAATAGCGTGAAATGCTTGTATAGCGTTAAATTTTCTTATGCTGCTGCTCATACCTCTTACTCACTCATCATCCACTACCTCAAAAACTGTTGCTGGAGTCGCGTCACTGGTTGAGAGACTACAAACGCCTCCATCCCCTTCTTTAGTATAGCTCTTAAATGAAAAAGAATTCGACGCTTCCAACAGTGTCATGAGGACGGATGTATGCTACATGAAAAATGCTACGGATCTCCCACCTCTCTCTCCTTAAACCAACTACGAGCGTCAGCCTTAAGCTTTCGTGTTCCAGAGATTTGATGCGCAATTCAAGAAAAACGGAACAACTATTAGAAATAATGAGAAATTTTGTAAAAGTTTCTGAAAGCCGCTGGTTTATTGGACTCTGAGAGCCACTTAACGTTTGAAATTTTCAAAACCCAATAACTACCTCCTTAGCATTTATCAAATCCTTACTTTTGCTAAATCACAGCCGTGACATTTGGTGCGCTTAAGTTGTGACTTATTGTTTGCTGAAAACCACAGAACCGCGAGAAAAAATGAATAAGCAGAACTGCTGCTGTTACGTGGCTCTTGGTGCACAACGATTTATAATACATAAGTAAAGCGCCCGTTGCAAGATGCATTTTGTTGGCCAATGGAAACGGAAATCACCTTAATCTCCCACAACGAAGAATTAAGAGCACCGCATTCCTTAAGTCTGCTTTCGTCCACATTGTATGGATCTTCTTCAAGCGTTTCTTAAACAAGATATACGCATGATATCATTAGAAAGAAATTAGAAAGCAACAACGAGTAGAAGTGCTGTCGAATTAGAGGATGCTTCACAAAGATGAGCTTACAACCTTCAACCAGGAGGACGGAGGTAGGTACGAGGTGAGAGTGGAAAGCGGAGAGGGGGAGAAGGGGGGGGGAGGGAAATAAACAGTAATTGCGAGTGGCAGCCCAATTCCTAATTGCGGTAGCAAGTTTTGGAAAAAAAGAAAGTTAGGCTTATGGAAAAAATGGAACTTCATTGGATTTGTTAAGTGAAAAGCGAAAGAAAAAACTGTTTGCAAATTCATTTTGAATATCTATTGTTACCATCAACTGCGCTATTCTATGAATTAATGAATAGTCCGCCTGGACGTAGATTTTTTTCGATACGTCTTCTCACTGTGCAGTTGGAATTGGCAACAACTCTGAGTTCTACAAACACATACACATCACTTGGATGCCTGCGAATCACTGTTAGATCCGTGCAGGACTTAAATGCTGCGCACATTAGACGAACCTGGATGATCCCTGTGCAACAGTATGCGAACACCTTCGTGCCTGGTCAACAAATTTCGAATTAGGCCAAGCAAAGGTTGCTGACAAGAGAGTGGTGCCAACAGCGCCATTCGACAGAGTCGTTTCACGAACGCCGCGACAATGTAGCTTGCCAAATGCCTAGAATAAAGTTAACTGCTATGCTTGACTACATGGATTTGATAGGAAAAAAAAGATTTTGGCTTTTGGCTGCGATTAGCCGTTGCGTCAAGTCGAAGACCATCAAGCGACTTTTGATACACATTTTGCGATACAAATTGCGGCAAAGTGGTACACCTTCTCCCCAGCTGGAAGCTGGAGGCGATCTAATTTACTTACAATCTGGCTACCGTTTACGTGGCTTACTGCGGCAGAACCGACTAGAACTCTAAGTTGCACTCTGGAAATGTGTGCCAACCATTTACCATCACTGCCGGCCTGGTGATTCCCCCGGTGCACTGTCGGTGATCCAACATTGGCATACACAAAAACTAACCAATAACCTCGAATTAAGAGGCTCATATATCGGTAGCGGACACTGTAACGATTTACTGATTTTTATGTTCACCGAAATTAACTGTATTACTGCTTTGACGGATATTTTTGTACGAGTACGAGAAGCGATCTGATGTGGTTGCAGCTGATTCGATGAAAATGCAGCATGCCTGAGTTGTGAGATATACTTGACACTGTAAGCGCTTTTTGCCAACTTCAAATGTGCTAACTAAATTGGAATTAATTTGCATAATGAAGATCGTAGAAACTATCTGAAAACTGCAAAATGCCTGATTCAGGCATATGCATTTTTATGCCGAATCAACTCTGATCTCCTCGAATCATTTCCAACACAAAAAAAAACCTTCGAAGCACTGGTGCTCTGTACTCTCCAGTGATGAAACATGAGGTATTTTTTTACGCCGACAGCACAATGGCATAATTCTTTAAATTATCTCTTTTTGAGCACAGTTAAACGAGCTTGGCTAGGAGACAAAGAACGAACGACAAAAACGGCACAATCGTAGATCGATGAATGTCGGCGAAAGCGCATTCTCATGTGAACGTGTTTTCCCACTCTAACTCGCATAATGCTTATGTCATTATTTCCTGCTAGTCTTAACGCACCACAAATCCCTTCATACATCGACTGCAAAAATTAGACGTTTGTTTCACGGAAATTCTAATGGATTATAAATAAGTTAACGGATACCAAGGCATGCCAAAACGCTTAAGCAAGTTGCAATGCCATCATCGAGGGGGTGGAAAAATACGAATGGACTGGACGTGGTATCAATGTAGGGAAGCGATAGATCTGCAGAGATGATAGCAAGAAAAAAGAAAAATGCGAATGTGTTCTGCAAGAAAATATGAAAAATTCGAAGTAAACCATAGGCATATTGCGTTTATTTTCTATCTTTCGATACAAGACACCCTTTCTTTGAATGTCGCCTCTAGAATTATCCTCCATT
Organism: Toxocara canis; assembly: GCA_000803305.1. Lineage (NCBI taxonomy): Eukaryota > Metazoa > Nematoda > Chromadorea > Rhabditida > Toxocaridae > Toxocara > Toxocara canis. Next base: position 86,076 of record JPKZ01001386.1, on the reverse strand, counting down.
CACTTATGCCACCCTCAACAAACGTAGTCGTGATCGTTTTTGACCTCTTTAATGGTGATCACACCAAATCATTTTAGCTTAAATAATAGAAAGCCGGGGTACAAAGTCGAACGACCCCCCGAAGTCGATCGGGAGGAAAAGAACTGAATGAAATGAAATTCTCACGTTGAAGAAAGAAAAGTATTGAGCAGCCCAAAAAATTTTTCACGATAGCTCAGATAGCAAACCGATGGAGTGGTCAATCCATAGACGCACTCATAAAAGTTCGGATATTCGCTGAAAAATTAAAAAACAGAAGTAAGCGGTATCATGCTCATTTATTTCACATTAGATCAATGCGAATGCTTTGGAAAATTCATGAAAACGATTATTAAATCAACTCTTCGGACTCACAGATATCTCATTAGATGGCCTCAAACACATGTAATCACATCGACCTGATCAGGAATAGCAAAAAACGATGAGCTACAAACAATGTCCTTTTGAGACAATACTGAGATCGACCAAGAAAAATAAGCTACCAGTACTGGCCTCAATGTTAAAATAAGTAAAGGAGCACAAGTCGTGATTTTCGAGCAAGATATTCCCTTGGATTGCTTTGATTTACACAGGTTCTTTTCGAACTGTCAGTAATTTCAAACTGCATCTGGCTCGTAAAGTACCCCACGTTTGCCAACTATCGGAAGGCGCTATTCCACGTCAACGCCACGTATCATATAGGAACGTACATGATCAACCTCTCCCTTGTTTCCTATTCGGAGGATATTCCGTCATCCACAGCCAACCGGACATCAGAATCCAAAATCTGCAGCCAAGAAATCTGAGAAGGTTGTCCAAGCATGTGCAGAAGCCTCAAAAAAAGAAAAAACTCACAAGTTGTGTTCCATAATAAGTCGGAAGATAGCCGATAGTGATAAAATTGCAAAAACGCCACCCAACCGGAAGACTCCAAAAAGAAAATCCCCTGTCAGTGAAGCGTCCCTTAACGCTGAGAGAACGCAGTCGCCCAAATATGGCACCAACTGCTTCAGCAATGACCTTGGAAGCTGAAATTCGATAGTTTCACACTCGGCCACGTTATCCAATTGCTCAAATCGAAAATTAATAAAGGCAAATAGAAAAGCAGCAGGCTCGATCAAGCAGCAGGACGACTTGCGTCTTGACAAGCCTCGCCCACAGCCGTCGATCGCTCTCTAACCACCATCCATGGAGCAATAACAGCCGTTTCAACACAACGTATTCGAAGAACAGAAAATCTTTATTGACAACAGCAAAAATTCGGGCTCGTTTTCCCATATAATAAAACAAAAGTTCAAAAACAAAGCACTGGAAACGCTTTTCATAGCTACTGGAAAGAGGCTGCCATGTGCCAAAACTAAGGGCTTTCGTTTTGGTGCAAAAAGAATGAATGATGAAATGCCCCTCCAAATTAGACGATACATGCGCCTTTTTCCTCTTTCGCTCTTCTTGTAATCGCATGGAAATAAAAGGAAGCAGTGGTAGGCGCAAATTGCAGCCATCTTTCGAGCTGATGTCGTAGCTGACTGAGGAATTCAAACGAGACAAGAGGAAAGCCCACCTACATTGGACAAAGCATAATTACGAAATACATCTAGGAATTGTTCATCGCGGTTGAGAATTTCGAGAGCACATATAAAAGCAGAAAATAAAACAATTCTTCAACCGCAGACAAGATCAGAAAATCGCGTAATCGAAAAGAAATCAAACTTTTATGGCGACGTAGAAAATAGGTTCCTCTCATATTCTCGTAAAACTATATATTACCTAGTCGTATCTCATAATGACAATTTTTCACGATGATCTGGATTTACTGCAGCTACAAGACTATATGCAAATTAAACATTGTGTGCAAAAAAAATTAAAACATTCACACAGTTAATGCCGTAAAATATAACAAAAACACTTACCTCATGTTTCAGCAGTCCAAGCCATGCTTCTTGATATAATCGCTTTAACTTCTTATTTCCTGGGCCCGGCTTGAGATGATTTCCTAAAGATCGTTGCTGAAGAGGAAAATTGCTTCAGTTGTAATCATCACTGAACAAAGCAAAAGTTCGCTTTTTCAGTATTCAGCGCAATGAGAAGGAAAAGTGCACCTCACAAATGCCATACACGAGCTTATCACGTTTCCTCCCGCTTCCTTACTTCCCAGACAAGAACTCGAGTTCATCGAACAAGTGGAGTGACCTGTGACCTCATTTCCTATAAGCTTTCGTCGATCCCTTTTCGAATATGGATTCTGACTTGAGACTATCATGCCTCGATTGAAAAGATGAGAACGATGAGAGAGAAAAGGGAAGCTGACTCACCTCCCCACTCATCCTCAAGGAAGAAGAGAGGGATAGGCTAGTTCATGCAGTTCAGCTCAGCGACTATGTCTCATGATCAATAGTTGATGAGAGACATCCTTCAACATACCCCCGAAGAAGCGAGCAAATTTTGAGCTTAGTTTTATACCCTCGCCCTTCCACCACCCGACAAAAAGCTGTTCTCGTGGAAATTCCATGTAGCTTCTATGCATCAACAAAATGCAGACCTTAATTTGTCCAAAATAAGTGACGTTCGAGCGACAAGACGGGACCACAACCTAACGGATATCGGTAAATTGTGGACGGTCGGTAAATGTCGAGTACCAGAAAAAAAGTTGGACGATTTTGGTAAAAAGCCTTGCTGAAGCGTTCACAACAAAGAGCATCATTTTTGGCTGTACTTAATCCTCCTCTGGAATAATTTTGGAAAAAACAGCTTTTGATAGATACTTTGCTTTTTTCTCGGCTACTACAAATTGACTTATGGTATTTTCAAGAGTATTCTGGAAGCGTTATAGGATGGTTGAACCATATTCAAAGGTCGGCTGCTTGGATTTCGCGCACAATATGAGAAGTATGCAGGGGGAAGGGCGAGTTATGAGTTGTGTAGAGGTGGGTGGAAGGGAAGGTGGGGGAGGGGAGAAGGATGACTGTGCTGAAATCGAAATGAAGTCAATATATGGCAAGAGTGGGAACAGCAAACAGTTTACACTGCGCTTGTGTTCAAAGTCACTACTGTTTGCTCATAAAATGGACGGAAGGAACGCAGCTCTCTATCCGACGAAACTAAAAGAATGCGCCCTCTGCTCATTCCTTTTTAATTGCAGTACCGATTCATCCCCTAATATACCAAAGTTGAAGGTATTTCCTTCCAAATGTCATTTACGCGAAGGCACAAAATTCAGTTAGGAAAAAAAGACAACTACTGTTGATAAATGAGCACAGTGCTTCTTGAAATTTTACCTTCAACTTCGAAGAACGCCGGCCAGCATTTATTGTTCGGTAGAGGGAAATATTTTAGGCATCGAAAAACATTCCACTTCGGAGCATCACCTTGCAAGTCCTGAAAAATATGAAAATCAAGATAATCGTCCTTTATTCCAAAGATATTTCCACGTTTGTCAAGAACATGGAGATGTTTTTGAGATATTTCACAATGTTTTTCTTACAGTTTTCAGTTTACAATTATATGTATTTGGGACAATCTTCCCCAGAACATTGTTGACGCGCAAAACATTTCGAGATTTGACAATTGCCTTAGTTCAACCAACCTCAGACCTCTTTCTGATTCTGCCGAGTGAACGTCGTGTGCATCTTCTCCTTCCTTCCATTTCCCTTCTGATTTACACCCCATTCTCGAACTAAAGCCTTGCGATATACGGTGTTCCAGATCAAATGAAAAGTGCCTCGCTAAGGACTTCCTCCGAAATTTTCCGCAATTAGAGTATCATTCAGGATTAACGAATGCCAATCTGCGCCAAACAAAAGGCAAGTCTCACAGCAGCAAATATCTTTCGGTTACATCTCCTTTGCAATCAAAAATGGATTTTGCGAATATTCTGTGTGGCAATATCAAACGAAAAGTTGAAAAGCGGAGGGACATTCAGGCAAATTCAATTCATATATCAATAGATATACATTAAGAACGCGACACTAGATTCCTCCCTAAAATTGTACAATTAATTCAAAACTGAAATACCACGAACTACGTGATATATTAAAAAAGACTAAAGTTGGATTAATTTACTCACTGCGATATATACAAAAAAAGGAAAAAGCCGCCTCATAACACAACCACATTCATTTTAACTTTTTCTTCGATGCTTTTTATAGATGAAAAAATCGGCGAATTCACGTGAAAAAGTTCAGAAAAAAACAAAAAATAAATTTCTTCCGAAAAAAAGCATATGTTTCTCTGGAATTTTCGTAATTCAAGATGTTATTTAGTGCGGCTAATGCCTCCGAGAGTGCCCGTCAAAGTCGCATAAAGAATGAGCTTTAACAACCCATGAGTCTCTTCCTAGTATTTGCAGACGAATGAAAAAATGAATAAACTGTTGCAAAATGCTGAGAAAATAAAAAATAAATAAGAAATGAAAATACTCACCACAATTTTAGAGATTATTCGCTTAAGGAAAAGAATGTAGAGATCATAATGCACAAAAAGCGCTCCGCATAATTCGCTCATGCGCTTACCATTAATCGTTTTATCGTCCATAAGAACGCTGACCAATGACTGCAAAATAAAAATACTATAACGCTTCGGAACTGGTCAGGTAACCTTTGGAAGTTCAACATTAAGTGAAATTCTGATATAAAGGAAATGCATGGTTGGTCTATTGGCTATGTGCTGCATTAGACGAACAGCAGAAAGCAAAGGCATTTTATGCTCTATATGAAACACAATAAGTCGTGCAGGTAATTCGAGGTGCTAAAATTCGAAACTCAAGAAACAACAAAAAAATAGGATAGCTGTATCACCAAATATGGACTGCGACCACCAGACATTTTTATTAAACTGCTGATGACATTTAACGAAGACACTACTAATATATTTCACGAGACGATTCCAATTCGACTTAGTTCCGGTTAAAGGCCACAGATCGATTTGTTCTTAGAACAGTTCGTCAAAAGCGTACATCCGTGCCAGCTGACAACTGAGAAATCAAGCTAAATATGAGTGCGCTCATTTATGACAATTCGAAGACATTTCATGATGTTAAACTACAGTGTAAGTATTGCCAATAGTAAGAGGCGCCCTTGGTGCGAATATTTTATAAAACAAGATTAGAGTTTTTGTGTTAACAGCCTTATACTCATTAGGTGCGGCTCGCACCACAGCTGATACCGTGTGTGACCTCTGATAGTAGAAAATATAGCGAAGCAGCTGGGAGTCGAACCCCGGACTCTCGCTTATCGGGCGAGGGCTTACTTTCTCTTTACAAAACTATTTTGATGCTTGAGATAGATTCGCGATCACCTTGTGAGGAATTGAAAAGGGACGCGGTAAAAGGAGGGAATAAAAAAAATGAACAAACCCAACTTCTGGGTTCGACTTTGCCTGATGCCAGGAATGGCTCGCAACCTCACCTTCAGAAACCTTCGGTTTTTTTTCTGCTTTACTCTTTTCTTTCCTATTGCTCCATTCTTACAATATTTTCTGTAACAGCTGCGAGCTCAGCATGAAGCCGGCCTCGACTTGCAATTGCCATGGGGGGGGGGAGTTGGAGAGCGGAAACAACGAGAAAGTAGCAGACCCATCTGTATTTACAGCTATGACAACACTGCTTATTTACAAGAACGACATTTGAGAGAAAATTATGACGTACGTCAAGCGCGTGGCTGAGAGGTTCCGCCACTTGATATCTGTTTGTTTCATCTACGCTGAAGGACTCCAAACTGCGTAGCTCCTTCACTATTTCCTGCAAACATACCATCGACAACGCAAAACAACTAGACACTTTTCGCAAAACAACGACCTATAGGACGATCACTCCAGAAAGACAGCCTCTCATTGACGATCTTATACGCGCACGCGTGAAGCAGCAACTTATCATAAGCACAAGCGGCCATTACTTCGTAATAGAATGAGTAGACAGAAAAAGAAAGAGATAGAAGAGAAGAGAGAGATGGAGAGAGAGAGAATGTGATCAATCTAACAGGTATACCTCATACAAACGTATTTGGCGCAAGAATGGAGTGGTGGAGTAGAACGAGCAAAACCACAAGCATGACGGGAAAGTAACAAGCCGTAAACTTACTTCTCTCACTTTCACATATGCCAACCTAGA
>JPKZ01001386.1:0-14871 GCA_000803305.1 Toxocara canis | reverse complement strand
GGGGGGGAGGATTCGGCGAGCCGTAATCAGTCTATCAAAATCTACATTTTATTGCTTTAGACATTAACTTGAAACTTGCCGAAAACTGGTGGTGTTCTGTCGGTTTATGTGCTTTGTTGCACTGTAAACCGTGTTGGTTGTGCCCGTGAATATCACTTCTTATAATTCGTTAGCTTTTTTTTACCACTTTGATACTGGTTATGATGCATTGGTAGAATATCTTCGCTGTGAGGTCCCGGTGGGAGCCACGGTTTATGTTCTCGTGATATTTTGCTGTGATTTAGGAAGAGTGAAACGGGGAAACTCTTAAAAATATCTCTTAACGTATTGTATTTAATATTGTCCCTGGGGCTCTTCTTTTCATGGCTTTTCTAGAGGGAGGTCTTTTTTTGGGGAATTTGGTGAAAGATAGGGCAGTTATGCTTGAAAACATTAGTAGATTACGTAGGAGACGAGTGAACGTACAATAAAAGGAGGGAGGGAGGGAGGGAGGTGGGAGGGCGGAAGTGCGAGAGAGGGGAGCATATACTGCTGTGGCGTTCTATGCTATCTACACGCTTTTTTGAGTAGTCAGATGATTGCTGCATTTAAAATTCAAACATCAGTAACGTGTCTTAGACCGGCTGCTCGTAATGTCCAAAATTGCCTCGCTTTTCGCTACGCTTTGGGGCCAGATCGCTGTGGCGACATCCGTTGGACTTTCCGTTTCCTGCCCACTTTGTCGCCGAACTCGACTTATGCTGCCGTTTCTGGTTTTGTTCATAGATGAATATGTTGTTGTTGCAGGTACCACGCATTTCGAGTGGGCCCGATCTTCATCACGTAATTCTTGGATCAGAGGGTACTCTAGGTGTGATCACCGAGGTGACTATTAAGATCTTCCCGCTACCCGAGGTCAAGAAATACGGCTCATTTGTGTTCCCCACGTTCGGCCATGGCGTTGATTTCTTCCGCGAAGTTGCCAAACAAGTCTGTTTTCACTTTTTTTTGTTGTCACATCCCATTCAGTGAAGCATCCTGCTTGGCTGGAAAGTGCATCCACTGACTGTCGCTAGTCTCATCGGCAAATTAGTTTCCGGCACTAACATAGCGATGGCAAACGCCATTGCGGATTTCTCATTGGATGAGGCCAGTGAACGTGAAGCATTTCCTGAATTTACATTTTTTTTCCGAGTGTTTGACTGTTTTAAGCTACACCGATTTAAAATTCAAGTTTTTTGCCGTTTTTATTTACCTACTGTAGAGGCAATTTTTTAGATTCGAGAGCAGCCGACAAGCTGTATTGTAAATGTTTGTACCAAAGGCATCACAGCCACCATTACTGTTTGTACCAATTTTTTTAAAACTATACACTATACAATATTTCTGACCAATACAAATACTACATATTTTAATTAGCACCATTTTTTCACACGATGTGATGCATTCGTTTGTTTACCGCAGGATGATGTTACAATTAATGGGATAAAACGAAAAAAAAGCAATCGCGAAAGAAGTGAGTTTTCATCGTCACCAGTTTACTAGTACATCTCTTGATCAGCTTTTGGCAGCCTTCCATTTTTCACGGAGAAATCCTGATTCACGTCGTCAAGCTATGCTGGACATGCTCTTTTAAAAGTTTGGTTAACAATGATTAACCTTTATTTAAGCTCTCTTCTGCTGTACGCTATGCGATAATGCTCTTCTGTTTTGGAAATCTTAACTGTGCTGCAATATACTGTGGTATAGTGCACTTAAAGTTTATTATACGGTGCCGTAGTACGGTACAGTATTGCACAGTGTAGTATATGTTGCTGACACAGACAACAAATTTGATTGCAGCGCAACATGTGCGCATTGTGATTTTCTTTTTGGAAAGGCCTAGGGGAGAAAAGATTGAGGCGAAGAATAAATTTTTGAGAGAAAATAGAAAATCTTGCTAATAGGAGACGAAATTTGTGAATTATCCGTCGTTTTCAGGTGGGATTCATAAACATTCCGAAAAGTCGCTTAAAAGATACGCACAGTAGTTTTCACACCCTAATGATGGAGGGGGGAGGGGGATTGTGAATCAAGGCAGATGGTTCTAACGGTCACGAACTCGTCCATCTCATCCTTCCCATCCTTTCTTCTATACGGTGCTAATGAAATATCAAACAAGTCTGTTTTCACTTTTTTTTGTTGTCACATCCCATTCAGTGAAGCATCCTGCTTGGCTGGAAAGTGCATCCACTGACTGTCGCTAGTCTCATCGGCAAATTAGTTTCCGGCACTAACATAGCGATGGCAAACGCCATTGCGGATTTCTCATTGGATGAGGCCAGTGAACGTGAAGCATTTCCTGAATTTACATTTTTTTTCCGAGTGTTTGACTGTTTTAAGCTACACCGGTTTAAAATTCAAGTTTTTTGCCGTTTTTATTTACCTACTGTAGAGGCAATTTTTTAGATTCGAGAGCAGCCGACAAGCTGTATTGTAAATGTTTGTACCAAAGGCATCACAGCCACCATTACTGTTTGTACCAATTTTTTTAAAACTATACACTATACAATATTTCTGACCAATACAAATACTACATATTTTAATTAGCACCATTTTTTCACACGATGTGATGCATTCGTTTGTTTACCGCAGGATGATGTTACAATTAATGGGATAAAACGAAAAAAAAGCAATCGCGAAAGAAGTGAGTTTTCATCGTCACCAGTTTACTAGTACATCTCTTGATCAGCTTTTGGCAGCCTTCCATTTTTCACGGAGAAATCCTGATTCACGTCGTCAAGCTATGCTGGACATGCTCTTTTAAAAGTTTGGTTAACAATGATTAACCTTTATTTAAGCTCTCTTCCCTTTCTTCTATACGGTGCTAATGAAATATTTTCTGTTCAGCAGTGTCAGCCGGCATCACTGCGTCTAATGGATAACGAACAATTTATGATGGGCCAAGCGTTGAAGTCAGAAGTGAAATCTTTCTGGGAGAGTCTTTCAACGAAACTCGCCAAGATATATCTTACAAAATGGAAGGGATTTAAGGTGATTTCTTAACTGCAATCAATTTTTTCATTATCATATTGCAGGTAGTTATCGTCATATTCTAAATACAATCTCATATCGAAGTCCACTGAGTCTCAGTTTTCAAACAGAACGAAATTAGGGTGGCGCATTAGCCGTATTCCATCAATATACATTTAACTTTTCAGTTGGGCCTGGTCGACTCAAAAACGGTGAGTAATAAATGAGTATGACGAGGCGCTGCAAAGAATCACTTTTGATCCGGATATTGAATAATCTTACCCTGAACGCGATAATGAGCCGCCGTCCACTTCTACTGTTCGTCTACATCAAGGCAGGAAATTGCACCGGAGTTGTTCGATTTTGCCGGCTGGCTGCTTTGCGGTCGCAGTCAAATAGAATGACAGGAAATGTGAAATGTTCAAAGTTTCTACTAAGAGTATAGATGGGCACAGTGGTCGTTAAATATGTGCTGAGCAGGTATACGTAGGGCAGATAGTTGAAACGGTTTATAATTGATGAGGCTATCGGTGCGGCATTTACCCTCAGAAGAGCATGCTCTTTATAAGTGGAAGAGAGTTGTTTTGTGCCTGGCTTTTAACAGTTTTTAACCCCCGCCACATAGTGGTTGTTGTTGAGGTTCCGAACCAACGCACACGTAATTTCAGCTTTAAACAAAAATCTTAACTTTAAGGATTGATCCGAAATGTTCGAAAAGTTCGACAAAAAATAGCGACTCATCGACAAATAATTCTGTCATCAATTTCTTTCTCGATAATGGCAACATGAGCTGGTTTCGGCAATGTCGAATATACTTTTTTTCTTTACTTATTTGATAGGGCAGAGGCATAGGGCTTTTAATGACATGTAAATATGTGGACTATTCAACCTTAGCTTACTTACCAAGGCCGATAATATGCGCACAAAAATTTTTTTTCAGAAAATAAAATATCCACACTACAGGAGTTTGAAAGGCTCAGGCAGCGATAAACGTTAATACTTTTCGCACAAGGTTGTCGTACACTGATGCAACCGTATTCCTTAGCATCTTTTTTTTTAAATTCTTTGGAACTGTTCGTGTACAACATGGTTGTCTATTTAGAAGATTTAGATAGAGGAGATGGTGGCAGTGGGCCCGATCTTCATCACGTAATTCTTGGATCAGAGGGTACTCTAGGTGTGATCACCGAGGTGACTATTAAGATCTTCCCGCTACCCGAGGTCAAGAAATACGGCTCATTTGTGTTCCCCACGTTCGGCCATGGCGTTGATTTCTTCCGCGAAGTTGCCAAACAAGTCTGTTTTCACTTTTTTTTGTTGTCACATCCCATTCAGTGAAGCATCCTGCTTGGCTGGAAAGTGCATCCACTGACTGTCGCTAGTCTCATCGGCAAATTAGTTTCCGGCACTAACATAGCGATGGCAAACGCCATTGCGGATTTCTCATTGGATGAGGCCAGTGAACGTGAAGCATTTCCTGAATTTACATTTTTTTTCCGAGTGTTTGACTGTTTTAAGCTACACCGGTTTAAAATTCAAGTTTTTTGCCGTTTTTATTTACCTACTGTAGAGGCAATTTTTTAGATTCGAGAGCAGCCGACAAGCTGTATTGTAAATGTTTGTACCAAAGGCATCACAGCCACCATTACTGTTTGTACCAATTTTTTTAAAACTATACACTATACAATATTTCTGACCAATACAAATACTACATATTTTAATTAGCACCATTTTTTCACACGATGTGATGCATTCGTTTGTTTACCGCAGGATGATGTTACAATTAATGGGATAAAACGAAAAAAAAGCAATCGCGAAAGAAGTGAGTTTTCATCGTCACCAGTTTACTAGTACATCTCTTGATCAGCTTTTGGCAGCCTTCCATTTTTCACGGAGAAATCCTGATTCACGTCGTCAAGCTATGCTGGACATGCTCTTTTAAAAGTTTGGTTAACAATGATTAACCTTTATTTAAGCTCTCTTCTGCTGTACGCTATGCGATAATGCTCTTCTGTTTTGGAAATCTTAACTGTGCTGCAATATACTGTGGTATAGTGCACTTAAAGTTTATTATACGGTGCCGTAGTACGGTACAGTATTGCACAGTGTAGTATATGTTGCTGACACAGACAACAAATTTGATTGCAGCGCAACATGTGCGCATTGTGATTTTCTTTTTGGAAAGGCCTAGGGGAGAAAAGATTGAGGCGAAGAATAAATTTTTGAGAGAAAATAGAAAATCTTGCTAATAGGAGACGAAATTTGTGAATTATCCGTCGTTTTCAGGTGGGATTCATAAACATTCCGAAAAGTCGCTTAAAAGATACGCACAGTAGTTTTCACACCCTAATGATGGAGGGGGGAGGGGGATTGTGAATCAAGGCAGATGGTTCTAACGGTCACGAACTCGTCCATCTCATCCTTCCCATCCTTTCTTCTATACGGTGCTAATGAAATATTTTCTGTTCAGCAGTGTCAGCCGGCATCACTGCGTCTAATGGATAACGAACAATTTATGATGGGCCAAGCGTTGAAGTCAGAAGTGAAATCTTTCTGGGAGAGTCTTTCAACGAAACTCGCCAAGATATATCTTACAAAATGGAAGGGATTTAAGGTGATTTCTTAACTGCAATCAATTTTTTCATTATCATATTGCAGGTAGTTATCGTCATATTCTAAATACAATCTCATATCGAAGTCCACTGAGTCTCAGTTTTCAAACAGAACGAAATTAGGGTGGCGCATTAGCCGTATTCCATCAATATACATTTAACTTTTCAGTTGGGCCTGGTCGACTCAAAAACGGTGAGTAATAAATGAGTATGACGAGGCGCTGCAAAGAATCACTTTTGATCCGGATATTAAATAATCTTACCCTGAACGCGATAATGAGCCGCCGTCCACTTCTACTGTTCGTCTACATCAAGGCAGGAAATTGCACCGGAGTTGTTCGATTTTGCCGGCTGGCTGCTTTGCGGTCGCAGTCAAATAGAATGACAGGAAATGTGAAATGTTCAAAGTTTCTACTAAGAGTATAGATGGGCACAGTGGTCGTTAAATATGTGCTGAGCAGGTATACGTAGGGCAGATAGTTGAAACGGTTTATAATTGATGAGGCTATCGGTGCGGCATTTACCCTCAGAAGAGCATGCTCTTTATAAGTGGAAGAGAGCTGTTTTGTGCCTGGCTTTTAACAGTTTTTAACCCCCGCCACATAGTGGTTGTTGTTGAGGTTCCGAACCAACGCACACGTAATTTCAGCTTTAAACAAAAATCTTAACTTTAAGGATTGATCCGAAATGTTCGAAAAGTTCGACAAAAAATAGCGACTCATCGACAAATAATTCTGTCATCAATTTCTTTCTCGATAATGGCAACATGAGCTGGTTTCGGCAATGTCGAATATACTTTTTTTCTTTACTTATTTGATAGGGCAGAGGCATAGGGCTTTTAATGACATGTAAATATGTGGACTATTCAACCTTAGCTTACTTACCAAGGCCGATAATATGCGCACAAAAATTTTTTTTCAGAAAATAAAATATCCACACTACAGGAGTTTGAAAGGCTCAGGCAGCGATAAACGTTAATACTTTTCGCACAAGGTTGTCGTACACTGATGCAACCGTATTCCTTAGCATCTTTTTTTTTTAAAATTCTTTGGAACTGTTCGTGTACAACATGGTTGTCTATTTAGAAGATTTAGATAGAGGAGATGGTGGCAGCAACGATTGTTTACGAGGGAAGTGCGGAAGAAGTAGGGGTGCAGGAGAAGAAGCTAGCGCTCATCGCCGACAAATACGGTGGTCTGCCGGGTGGTGAAGAGAGTGGAAAATACGGTTATCGACTCACGTTTGCGATCGCTTACCTCAGGGTATATTGCGCTGTTTTACTGTTCAAGTTTATTCGTTGCACTTGATTTTTCACAACGCCCCTGTCACCCCTTCCACCCCTCCCTCCTTCCCGTCCATGTTTTCTGCTATTAAGCTTTCACTCGCATGCTCAAAATGTTTGGCGTTGATTTCATTCTATACAGTTGTGAAGTTTTTTGGAAGATGCATCAAAATTATATCAGTTATGATGAAGATTTTGCAGTTAATTTTGCGGCATCTGAGCGCCCCTTTCTTGCTCCAGCCGAAACAACACTTTATGCTAGAATACCTCTTGACGTGTTCAGTTCTTTTTTTACCGTTTTAGAGCCAACTGTTGCCAGTTTGCAGTACAAATTTGGGTTCTCCTCCATGCGTACTACAGTGTATCGTTTTAGGATCTTGGTATGGATTATAGCGTAATGGGCGAATCGTTTGAGTTGTTAGCGTTGATTAGAGACTGTATAGACTGTATTGTGTCTGTGACGGGATGTCGTTTATGATCGTAGAGGTTTGTTGTTAACTAGGCTGGTGCTGTTGTCCCTTCCAGGTCGTTGATGTGGTTTGATGATACTGTGAAGGCAACGCTGCTGCATTCATCTTAACGTCTTCAGATTTTCTATTTGTTCGCAGCGACGATGCGGAAATGTGTTATTGTTCGACCGCGCGATTTACTCTGCCTGTTTCTTTGCATACACCAGTTTTACACATAGTTTGCTGCCATTCAAGTAAAGCCGCCTCCTCGATATAACTCCCAATACGCATTGCTATATTCGAAATACCATTCAGCAGAGGTACCCTTTCCCATCCTCTAGTTAGACAGCTGTGAGCCTTTCTCTTTTGGGAGGCTTTATTCAAGGTGACACGATAGGCGCAGTCCATGGTGTCATTTGTTCGCAGATTTATGCGACGCCCATTAATATGCGCCTTTAAAATACATTGAATGAGCCTTACTTAACAGTGAATATCTGAGAGGATAATGCCGACCGCTTGGGACTGTTTAGACGTTTTGGTCGGGACGACGGTGAATTGTGCATGTTCGGAGGAGAGTGGGATGGGGAATGGGGAAGCTTGAGAAGAGGGTTGGAACAAGTACGCAACATTTATATATTTCAGAACGTATTTGCGAACGGTAATCTCGTCAAGACGGATGCGAATAAGCTTTGAGGCTGTATGCCTTACGAGCAAGCTTGGTCACGAAATGAGTTTGCGAATGCTTGCTCATTCGGTTCGTTGTTATGCGGCTGTGGTTTTGGTCGTATGTTTATTCCGCTGTGTTTAAGTCTGCTAAAGTTTCCTCCACTCAGTTCTATTGCACACCGAATGCCGATAACATTGCGCTGCACGATTTGTTTATGTGCTGCTTTCGAAGATAGTTAGTTCCATTTGCACGTTTACTGTGCACTCTCTTGCCTCTCTGTCTTTCTTAGTCGCTCATAAATGAAATACATCGTCGTTGCATCTGAGAGCAACCGAAAGGTCTGTTTTCTGCGTTCACCCTCCTAGGTAAAACTTCTTTTTTCTCCGATTTCTTTTAGATTCGAATGTAGAACGAACGTTGTTTTAAGCAAATTATTATTGTTAATTTATGTTTTTGTGTACCATTATACCCGGTTTCTGTTTTTTAGTTTTCCAGTATATCCGGATTTTGTTTTTTTTCGAAATTTCTGTGCTGGAGTTTCAGAGGCCTGCGTATTTTTTGAAGTTCAAGAGTTTCTGAAGTCTCCAGAGCGGAGCACATTCCCAGTACGCGCACATCGTTGAGCTGTCATATAAATCGCAAGTGTTTATCACCTATTGACGCATACACTAAACTCTTAATCTTCTTTGACGCCATGGCATTTTGTTTTCCTCTCCTCGCTATCCTCCTGCTTACCTGTTTCCTCCTCTCCATTCTTTCATTGACTCATGAATATGTGAGTTTGCTAAAGGTGCCATAAATTTTGATTGAATACAATGTGAAGTTAAAATCATTTTGTGATTGTTTTGCGAAAGTGTTTGAGTCCCTTGTTGTGTCTTTAATTGTGGATGATAACGTTTAACAGTAGAATGCCGAAGCTTATAAAGGAATGCCCTAAGCTGAGCTGCCAAGATGATGGTGATTTCTGTGAGTACAAAATTGTGATGCACTCGTAGAAAATGGCTCGTTCAGGCTCTCTTGCTAATGTTTTGACGTGTGCAGCCACAACAAAAGAACGGTGAGCGACTTACTTGCGCGGCCATATAAAACGAGGAAGAGGAAGGTAAAAACGAACTTGAAAAGATGACGTATAGCAAAGAACATAACAAACTGAAGGCGCTATGAAGAATAAAAGCACTACAAAAGATTGACAAACAATAAAGAATTGTACGCATATAAAGTCAGTTGTTGGAAACAAGTCAGACGTTAAAAGAATGGTAAGAAACAAATAGCTAAAGAGCACTTCGCAAAATTACTGAAGCAAATGAGTTAGTTTCTTATATTTCACTTGTTCTTTGATGATGCTCATTAATTATTTACCCATGTCGTTTCTTCTTCACAATTCATTCGACTTTTATATTTAGAGTTTGTTTATTTTTCATATTATTTTCATTCTTTGTAGCGCCTTCAGTTTTTTTTTTTTTGTTCTTTGTAGCGTCCGGTTAACCAACTTTGATTTTTCTTTTCCTTCTTAACATATTCTATGACAGTTAGTTGTGCCGCAGTACAACACTTAATCACTTAGTAGTCCAGCAGTGTGATAGTCGATCGGTCACATCCAGCCGGGTTGTGCGCTTATTACAGCTAAGCTATTTGAACAGTCATCATGGGAACTTCCGTACCATTTTCGTTTAGCACATTTCATAGACAAGACGATTACGTGAACGGCGGCTTCAGAAGCACTAGTGTTGACAACGATTTTAGAAGGGGGATCCGTTTGGATTTTTTTGCGCACAAAATGATATGAAAGATTGAATAAAGAAGGACGGAGAGAGAGAGAGAGAAAGAAGGTGCATGAATGATGGGCCATACTGTGGATGCGTAACTGCGGGTCACTTTCCATGCTCATTACTGACTTGCACTCGTTAATAAAATTCTATTCATCTCTTCGCATTTACATACTTAAACGGGACGCGTTATGACGCTCACATGCGCGGTTTACTTTGGCAAAGATGCTCTTACATTGCTTCCACTTAACAACAATCTTATCGATCGAACGAATAGAGTAAAGAGAACGGAATGTGGTACATTGAGCGTGACCAACAAATAAAGAAATTTGGAAGTTACTATACAACGGTGAAGGCGCAAAGTAATCACTGAATGTCTTTACATAAGCTTTCGCTTGTTACATTCGATGGCAACATGAAAATGTGATTCTTCGAAAAAAAAACGAACCGGTTAGTATAGATTTGAGGTTGGAATTGGAATCGGTCGGTTGGCTTGCCCGTCTATCCGTGCAGCGAGAGGAGTTTCGGAGAATGAGCACCAGTCGTTCTCGCGAGCACGGCATCTCGATATGGGAACTCGTTTTTATGAGCGGAAGCGTATATCTGATGAATGAAAGGAGTTTCCGAGAGCTTACTTTTTCAACGATAATAGAAAGATGTGTTGACGAAACCGCTTGTCTTTAACACCAGTCTTATAGAGCTTACCTTCCCAACGGGAGGGAATATGTGACAGAGAAGCCGACCGTCTTCAACACTAGAGGTCTGCAAGAATTCGATAAAGTTCCAGGCATGTTTCGGCTCAGAATTAGGAACCAGGAAGAGCGAAGAATGGAGCTGTTGCAACCTTGCTATTTGATATGAGTATTAGGAGGCACGATTGTAATGTCAAGGTGGACAATAGCTGTGAAGTGGTGTGAGACTGCTTTCAGAGTGGATATTTTTTAGAGTTGTGCCGTGTATGCGTCACGATTCATCTGAAAATGCCTCTACTACCACCGCAGTGTCGTTTTGCTTCTCGTGCGGTAACATCTTGTAGGTTTTTTTCCTCTATGCTTTATAAGCACTCAGTATTTTAGCGGCAGTTTTGATTATTTTAATGCAAACTGTAATAGTACCATTCTGGTTAATGGAGGCTGCAAGGAGGGAGGGTGGTGGAGGTACCGATATTTAAAAAGGTTAGAGATGTTCGATGAAGGAGCGAAAATGCGAAAATGTTAGCAAGGCTGTAAACTCATCGATAATTTAATGCACTGCACTGATGATGGATGGCACTTGCATCAGAGAAATTCGATTGTTTTGTAGGTACATATCCGGTATGGGTCTGTGAGACAAAAGGGGTGGGCTAGGTTGGGTCAGTATTAGATTTCCAAAATATCCGATTGCTAAAAAAAGTGGCCAAAGTACAGTATTGCACCAAAAGTTTTGGTACGATGAAATCACTGTTCCATAACTTCTAACGCCATCATAATGTCCTTTCATCAAGCGCTGCAACTACTTTGGGAATAGTTGGATTAGACTCGCCAATATACTGTGTGTTTTAGCGGAGGTGCTAATTTGTTCGAAGCTGTTGCCACCTCTGAGCGAATCGTTGCGCAAAGGTGAATGCGGACGTATCGGAGTATTTGGAGGGTCATCGCTGTACACGGGTGCACCCTACTTCGCTGCTATGACCTCCCTCAAAGTGGCAAGTTTTCTTAGGTACACAGTAACTGCACTTGCTTTACTAATACAGAATGCTGTCGTAGTCAAACTAGGTTTCAAGTTTTTTTTTGTCTGAGTACCTGTTAAGGTTACCGTTCAGTCCAATTGCCCCCTTCAGTTAGGGTGTGTTAGGGCGATTTTTTTTCGCAAGCATCGAGCATGAACCATGTTCTTCTACCTATAGATAAAGAATTCTGCGTACTAAGCTAGCGAGCAGACCGGTCTTTAACTGCTTCTGAAGTGGGAGTGAGCTAGTCAAACAGCATTGTTTTCATGGAATCGATGAAATATTAAGAGGTTGGTTAAGTTGGCTGCTTTGTCGAGGACAATGGCTTCGCGAGGTATTTGTTCAAATTAGCTGTTTTGGTTTTTTTGGGAAGTGGGGACTGGGGCGGGGGTGGGTGGTAGGTGTTGAAATTATATTTCACTCAACTTCTTTTTTGACATGAAAATTGCAGAGTATATTTCTTCAAAAATATTTTTATACTTACCATGCTGCTCCTCCGACTTCATTTTGGTATGGATGCTGTACTCATTATGATACAGTGTAGAAGGATATAGTAAAAGAGCGTGCCAGTACGTTTTGTAAATGACTTCAGATGTTAGTATTTAAGGGTTGTGATATGGTGCATGTATTCTGTCCACCTGATGCGGCACCGATAATCAAGAGCTATAGTCCCGAATTGATGGTACACCCGTCGTACGATCGAAACGCACTTAAAGAGTCATTACATCGTATCGACGCGTTGATTCTCGGACCAGGCCTGGGCAGAGAGGAGCATGTAATGCCAGTTGTCGAGCACGTCATTGAAGCAGCCAAAGAGAAACAACTGCCTATCGTCATTGATGCCGTGTGTTTCCCTCACTTTACTTTTGTTTATTTTTATACGTATGCTTTACCACTTTTCAGCAAGTCTCAGTTTGAGGGTGCGGTGGAGCTCGTAATCGCAACTCATAGCCGAATTTGAAGTTGGGGTTGCAACCGGTTTGAATAAGGAAATGGCAGGAAGGGGGAAGAAGAAGAAGAAAAAGACGGCGAACATTTAGCTGAAAATAACATTTCATAAGTTATATGTGATCAGCAAAAGTTGGTACCAAGCTCGGGAACTGGGAATTCTTTTCTCTTGTGTAATATTTACGTTTTAGCAGAAACCCTGAAAGTTTTGCGTCCCAACCTGAACTGTGTTCGGCAGTATTATCATAGCGTTTCTCCTCTTTTCCGTAATTAGCGCTTCTTTCAGAATCTCTAAGCACACATAGGAGAAATTCGGTTGTCCGATAAATGAAATAAATGAAATTGTGGCACGTAAAAGATATTTCGGCAGCAGATGTTGAAATTAATGAATGAGATTGATCAGAATGACTCCACAGCTAGCGACTTTGAATATATAAATAGGCAATAATATGAATCAATAAAGATATTCGATTGGTAAGGAAAATCTTTTTTTCACTTGCCAGTTGCATGAGCGTTCGTATTTTCTTACGATATTGCTACCAGTGTTATCAACGTGGATATGATCAATAGAAGAGGTAAATAGCTACAGAGGAGAGGAAAGAATGAGCCAGAATTGCATCCAGTTAGATCTTTCTTCGGCGCTCGCTTTCCTTTTCTCATTTCGTATGCATTACATAATGAACGGATGGATGGTTGCAGGATGCGCTGTTTTTGCTAGCATCTAATCTTTCATTGGTGAAAGGTTGTTCAAACGCAATTCTGACACCAAATTACCCAGAATTCACTCGCCTTTACGAGCATGCATTCGAAGGCAGTCAACTGAACGTTGAGAAGCGCACCTCAGGCGAAGCGGCTAAACAACTGGCCAAGCATCTCGGATGCACTGTTCTCCAAAAAGGAGCCGTTGATATCATCACTGACGGAACACAATGTTTGTTTGCAATCACGTTTGTTAGTTGCAATTTATATAACCGTTTACCGCTTACCTTCACTTCTTTACCCTCTCCATCGGATCATGCCTACTAATTTTTGTGCATCTGGATCTGCGCTTCGATTTTCTTTCTTCCTTTTTTTTGCCTCATTTCTAAGTCGAAATCATTTTATGTATTTGTCTGCGCCAAAATGGATGAAGCGCATCGGGTATTATTTGGCACAATTGCAGATTGACTCCCTTTTCAAACGCCCAGGGATCTGCTCTTTTCTCTATCCCTACGCCAA
Source organism: Toxocara canis (assembly GCA_000803305.1). Lineage (NCBI taxonomy): Eukaryota > Metazoa > Nematoda > Chromadorea > Rhabditida > Toxocaridae > Toxocara > Toxocara canis. The sequence continues at coordinate 1,230 of JPKZ01001386.1, read as the reverse complement.
CGCATTTGAGTTTGTGCAAAGTTGCAATTTTGCAACCTAATGTTTTTACTGTATAGAGTGCTTTTTTGCTACGCATACACACCATTCTGTAGGAAAAACTTTATTGGCAAATGACATATGTTGTAAGCATCCCTTGTGCTAATCCCCGCTGCACAATTTCGGCATAAACCCCAACATATATGCGATAGCCGGGAAGAGCTGAAAGGAGAGAGAGGAGGTTGGCGCAGTGGAAGAGTGCTAAATAGAATGTGAGCACTTTTAATGATTGTTTTACCTTATAAACGAAGTTTAGTGGGTTTCGGTAAAACGATTGGTTCTCCACGTCGATGTGGCGGTCAAGGAGATCTGCTAAATGGCGCACTTGCGGTTTTCCTCTTCTGGGCTTTAAAGTAATTTTTTACTAGTTTTCGTTGCTGTCATTGAATTAAGCATTTATTTATTATTCGCTTAATGATATATCATGAATATATCAATAAATCTTATTTCATGCCATTAATGAACCCGCTAGCGTGCCTAGAATAGTCGAGAGGAGAGGGAACAGGTTGGGCAAAGGGAAGGGGTCATAATTTTAGAATGAACGGGGTGGTATTTATGTTTTTTAAAGCTTTTTTTTACGGAGCAACAGAAACACAGTTCTCCATATGAACATTAAAAACATTCTTCATCAAACTCATAGGGGAATGCAGTTTCTTTCCAAACCCTCACTGTCTGTCTCATCCCCCTCCTCCCCCTCTTCTACGCAACAGTGTATTTTATCTATAAAACGAAGTGAATCAAATGAATGTAACCAACCAGTTGAAGCCAAATTGTTTAAAGATTTCTCTGAATTGAGGAAAGACGAACCATCGCCGACTATAGCAGCAGCTTTGGCAGCTAGCCAGTTGATTCGAACAGCGGCACGTGAAGCTTTCGAGGAACATGGTCGTTCAATGACCGCCACCGATATGCTTGACCATCTGCCTGCTCTGATCAGCAGTGCTGAGATGAAGTCCTTCTAATTACCTTTTTTTTCCCTACGTTAATCTTCTAATTGTCTAAAAAGATAGTGTTGAACTGATCATGAAGATTTTTATTCAGTTTTATTTCTATTTTTTGCAGTATTTCATTTATTTATCGGTAAGGTACATTAAAAATATCATTTTTAGCAACATTTTAACCTGTGATAGTAAGCTTTCACTGACTTCAAGTACCTTTCGGCGTTTGTTTTTTTTTTTGGGGGGGGGGGGGGGG
>JPKZ01001385.1:66960-78591 GCA_000803305.1 Toxocara canis | reverse complement strand
CCCCCCCCCCCCCCCCCTACCCCATTAAGCGATATAGGGAGATATGTACAAAGCATTTCGCTTAGCAAGCAACCATCCATTCAACTTCTACGCTTTCAATTATTTGCCTACAACTTATACGTTCACCGTTTCTACCACCTCACCTCGTCAGAGGGTGGTGCCCGATTAGAGGTCGATGTTTTAGAGATTTGTACATTTCTGCTCATTTCCCCCCCCCCCCAAAAAAAAAGCATGTCTTTTTAAATGTTTTTAAAAGCGGGTCAGAAAAAGAGATCGTGCAAAATTTGGAGATTTCAGGGACCAAAATTATTAGAAAACTAATACTCGAGTTGCCATATATCACACACAAATTTTCAGTAAACAATCAAATACTGAATAACTCATTAAGGTCGCATACATGAACATGACTAGCAAGCATATAAACGCCATAAACTCACTAAAGCAGCGGTCAAAATCATGATTTTGTTCTAAGAATGGTATGAAAATAAAATTACGAAGTGATGTCGCCGCTGCGATCGTTGATACCTGGTGCACTGAACCAAAACGCGTTACTGGAAGACTGCAGCATATCTCATATGAAGATGCCGATGCAAGTCTACCTATCTCAGTAACGCCCTACATTCATGGCACAACCGATCAGAACAAGTCAAAGGATGATAGGACGTTGCGCTTTTGTCAAGGTGATTCTGATGTACAACTTATAAGCACGTATAGATCTCATAAAACGGCATAATCATGGTAACGCTGCAAAAGAAAAACAAGCGATATCCAGCAAATTTAAACGCCCCTTTTTCAACGTCCATATACCTATGCTATCGACCGTAGAAATACAACGAAAACGCCACGTGATGCAAGGATCGCCTCCGTACGATACTGGCGAGTCGGCCGGCGACCTTTTTGGGAAACCAGTTTTGCGCACACATCGAACCCCGATCGCCTACACACTCAGGTAATCTGCAACGCAAAGCAACATGTTTTATGACCCGAACTTCCCAATTAGGTTCATTAATTCAAATTTCGCAGTCGTTTTCACAAAAGACAAAAGCATTTCCAGGCCTCCACAATGACTCCAGCATAATCAACCTGTGACTTTTCCGATTTGCATCACTTGTTTCAGCCTAAAATTGCGTTATGACACCAATGGTTTTACTAATTGCACCGTATACCATTTGTCGTTGTAAAGTATAAGTTTTAAATTATCATGATTTTCAGCTCTCAATCGATTGATGCGTAAAATGCGACATCTTCACCAAGCGTTCTACACATTTCCGGAGTATATCACATATGTCCATCCCGGCTCCCTCTAAATTGACTTGACAAAAGTGGACTCTTAAAGAACTCATTAAACAAATATCCACCCTTTTTTCTGTGTAATTCCCTAATTTTTTCGTTCTCAATGCTTAAACACAACACTACATGAACGTCCTCATCGTTAACGCCGTCACATTCATCAATTGTTCAACAAAATTTCTCCAGACAAAAACTGATTCTTCAGTGAAATTCCTACATTCACACGAGCCGAAGATTGAGTTTGAATTTCTGCAACTTAAGAGCGGTTCGTAAAACCGATTGGTTTGATAAGTAAGCAGTCAACGCCTATTTCCATGATTTCTACCTTTCACGTCGTCTGACTTAACCGATCGCTACTGCTGTCATTTCGTTTCACTTGCGTGTCGTATGAGGAGAAGGGAATCATCGGTCCTTACCAGTTTAATATGATATGTTGTACGAGTAAGCCGATTTCCGAGGAAAAATTTGAAAATGAAAAAAGCCTAAATGATATTATTTTCCGCATTTTCGTGTTGGAAAAAGACAACTGAAAACTACCACTCAACTTTCAGAAAAAAATTTTTGCTCTAAATTATGCGTAATCGATGGAATTGTAATCGAGCAGCCTCTTAGACTCTCGATCCCTCACTGGCACCCATCATCATCGTTCCGTTTAACTAAGCGTCGATTCATAATTAAGCGTTTGATGTTGTTGTGAAGGGCGAAGCAATAACAAATTGAGGCAGACTGTCAATGCTTTGCACGTTGATTGCTAATGATTGCCATTCATTGTAACGCTGTTACTAATACCAATTTCCATACCAGCGTGAACATTTTGATGAGTAACGACTCGAATAACTTGTTTTCAAAAGACGGTCGTTAACATCCCGGCTGCGCTAGGCTTTTCGACGGCTCAACAAAGTACCCACCTGTAGATCGACCGCCGACTCGGATGAACCCAATGCGAACAAAAGCAACCCATACAACCAATACAATAACCCACTAGATGCACAAACACAGCTTATATATGGCTCGAAAAGGCACAGTTAACTTATTCGAGATTATGCATCGCATGGCGCCACAACTACACATTAGATCACACGCCAAAGAAAGTAACAGATCCACCGTAGATCAAAATGAGAAGGTAGTAGATCTATCATAGATCATAATGATCATCACCAACTGTTGCGATACGATCATATTATCGAGGAAGCCGATCGCTTGTTACCTGGCTTTTCGTTGATGCCATTCGATTTCAACCGATGAAAGCATCCTCCTCAGATTGCCCATTTCGAAAAAGGGGGAGAGTGGAGGGGGGGGGAGGGGTGGGTGGAAGGAGAGGGAGAGGGGGAAATCAGAAGTTGTAATTCAAACGGAAATTGCTGAAACCAATATTTGATACGAAACCACAAATAAAATTCAACATGAATGGTAAAATTTTTCTTTTTTTCTTGAGCCTCGCGTTTTTCGCGCCTTAGATCATTTTGCCATCCCTCCTAACCCCAGCGTTCTACACACTCACTTTCCATAATTCTGGCTTAGCAGCTAATGTTGACAGAAATACTTCATCCTCTATGCTTCAGATTTCCTATCCTATCTTTTCGTTCATATGCACAACCATTGGAACTGTGGTTAAACTGCTTATTTAGATATGCTTTAGATATAAGCTTGCTTTTAAAATGAAAATTATGGTTCCATTAATTCCGATTGTGATTACTTAAAGTATCGCATTTTGTATTGTCATTTTTTCCCCTCAATTTCTTAATCATTTATATCCTTTAAATTTTTTTTCAGGTGAGAACTAATCATTTTACTTGTTCAGAATCAGTGATTTTTTTGTCCTATTTCAGAGAAAAAATTACCGGTGAAATTGCGCGATACTTTGGAGGACAACAATCGGTAAAAATGAAGCAGTAATTTTAACCTCGAAAATAACATAAAATCTACTGGAATTTTTACATAGTACATTGGCATTTTCTTTTCACTACTTCATTTATTTCATCGTCGCTACAAGTGCATTTGTTGGCACGTGCATAGCGATACGATTGAATGCGGCGGCGATTAAAGAACACATTTGTTCGCCGAGAAGCGGCACAGCTATTATGATCTATCAAAAGGGGAGGGGGGGGAAATAATTTGCATCGATCTGAGTTGTTCTCAGCCACAACACACGACTACCAATTGTGGTGGTGCTGGTTGCGTTGCCTGGGTGACCGACGACCAGCTTCGACCAGTCAACGCTACGCGTATACGCTTCATTGACCCTTACCATACGGCTATCTTATTTTAGCCCCCTTTTGTTTGATGTACCATTGCGCCGTTGCTAGAACAACGTTGTTCTGTTAGTAGCGCTCGATACTGCTAAACTTCATTAGAGTAAGGTTTCAATTAGGAGCTGTTCGTTGATCAGTTTTACTCATTCCAACTCTCATCAAGTGCACTTTTATGAATGCGATCAGGTCGATATTGATCCATCAATTAATATTTATCGGCTTTGACCAGCTAATTGTGATTTTTGTTTCCTCACGATATTACTTTAAGTTGCAGTAGGAGGCATTCCTTAAAGACTCATGCTCATGAACTTGTTTTTCTACCAGCAGGTAGAAAAACTTACCACATCTACCAACACTTACCACATTGGCAGTATTCCTGCTTACTTTACTGCAGACCTTCCAAAGTAAGCCCGCGCAGCTTACGGCGTCCACGAAATTAGACGTGGGAATGTGCGCCAGGGGGCTGGCACGAAATGCGCTTAGATGACTCAAATGTCAGATCAAACGGTTTCATAAAATGCACCAAAAAACTGAAATTTTTCTAAGTCCAATCCGACTTTTCGAGTAGCCAAGATATCATATTCCAAAAACTCTCATCAGTACAAATAGCATTTCTAAGTGCACACAGATTTATGCTTTGCACAGCAGGCGTTTTAAGCTAAGCGAACACTCCTTCAGTATGGTTAATGCGCTAATAGTGGAATAGAACCTAATAGTTCATGACGTTTCTAATTCTCCCTAGGTATGGTAAGTTCTCCCGAGGTATGGTAGAGGTTGTGAGGGGGGGGGGGGGTACCGGGGATACCTGTGTGTATCGATAACAGTTTTGTTCAACAAAACATCCATAACCAGCATTCTTGTTACGTGTCTTTTCAAAATAAAAGCGTAATTAAGCCATATATATATAGTGAACTTCTAATATTTGTTTAGCTGAAAGCTATATAAGCAGCTTACATAGTTTTCATCGAATCAGTTCATGCAGTGTATCATTAGCGTGGAACGTGAGCAACATTTGAAAAATGAGGCTCTAACATGTTTCTATTCTGAATATAGAATGATACAAACACCTGCTGGAATTGATTAATTTTTCGCTAACCACACCTAATTGTATAAGCAAATGCAGTTTTAAAAAAAGTAAATGCCTGCAGTAATCGATCACAAACAGTGAATAACTGAAGCAGTAGATCGGAGAAGCAACAGCAGGCCAAAGGGAGGAGCAAATCGGAAAATCAATCAACTCAGGGTGGCATTTGAAGGTAGCAGTAAATCTGGGGAAACAGTAATCGGCATGATTTAGAAAGAGCACAAAGAAATACTTATTTGAAGATTGTGTTGATCGAACTGAAGTAACGTAGTATTTGTATGTAACGCGCTGCGACCATCGTACAAAAACGACTCGCATTGTAAATTTCTAGTAATCTGTAATACCGTATTCCCTCGAATAAGGCCCCAGGGCCGTAATATTCACGGCTTTCTAAAGGCGAGAAGACTAAATTCGTGATTGGGCTGAGCTGGCAAGGGTAGGACCGTTGTTGTTTTTTCTTCGTCTTCTGCCGGGTAGTGGCGGCGCTTCCAATATGGAAGTCAATTATTTTCCATAACATTTTTGAACAAGGGGACCTATCTTGGGGTAAAACCCAATTTTCACTATGCTCAGGAGAGGGAGGTCGAGCAGGAGAGGGGATAAGACTTGATGGGAGAGGCTTTATTCAGCATAAAACGATATTTTTTTATCTAACCGCTTATCTACTCACGTTTCTGTATACCACTAACTATTGTGGAAAACTGGCGATATAATTTCTAAACTGTATTTCAGATGTTGTTCAAGTACAAATGGCTTCTCTGAGGTGATCATCCAAAGTGGATAACTCAACCGATTAAATAAATAAGTTTGATGAACGGCAGCAGTAAGGCGCGCAATCACCTTCTATGCATTCACAATCACGAAAACAATTCGGTTCGGCAGGTAACCTTTCGATTAAAGGTCAGTCAAATATAATTACTAAATAGTCGTCATTCATTCTAATTAATTAATTATCCATAAAGTTTCTACTGCTCTATACATGTTTTCCAAGCGATTAAACGGTCTTCCAATTTCGTTTCAAGTTCTCTTTTAATTTTCCCAAGTGTTTTTCTTACTATACACCTCCTAGAGAGTTCGAACGTCTCTATATGAGATCTTCGTATTTTTAAAATTTATTTTAAAATTGAATAAGGAGCTTTTGAAATGAATTTATAATATGGTGTTGGTTAGTGGCAAAATAATTTGTACTAATTGGACTAATTAATTACCGGTTGTTTCCTCAAAATTTTAAGTTCGTTTAAACACAATTATGTGGGAAGAATTGAGCTGCATTAGTTAATAGTTTCTTCAATAGGTTGTTCCACATAGTTCGCATTCGAGAGAAGAGAGGAAGGGTTTTCTTGTTAGACAATATAAAATACCCCATAACCTTGGATCGCAGTGCACTTTGTCGACTTTCTTACTTCATTAGTTGTTTTATACATAGCTCCGGGAGTCGCAAATTAGCTTCAGCAGTTTTATATGCAGCTCCGCGGAGTCAAAAATTGGCTTTTCGCGACCGCGAAATAAATTCCAAAGTAATGAGTGCTAAAGTTGAACTCTTTCCGGAACGGAAACACTCAAGATTTTGAAGCTTTTATAGATGAAATGACGTACTAATTACGCATCCGGTACTTGCATTTTTATCTAAATTTAATTACAGAGCAGAAAATCTCTTCGCTTGACATTTTCTTTCTGGGCAACTGTTTTCCTCTCGTATATTTTTCCGCATGAACTTCGTTCATCTGGTTTTAGCTGATGAACACAGAAGACGATTGGATAGGTTCTCATGTGAATGGTAAAAGAAAAACGGAATGACCGCTTTCTTGAAGTGCTTTTTGTTCATTGAAATGGCCTCATTAAAATTAATTCAAGGAAGCATAGCCTACACTTTTTTAAGACCAATAAGCATTTGATTTACGTCGATGTCCGGTTTAATGGATGCGTATAGACGATCGAGTCTCAAATTTATTAAAATGGTGAACGGAGGAGACGCCTCAATACAGTTTTCTTCGCTTATAAACCAAGAGGTTCTAATTGAATTTATATGATCGATGACTTATAGGAATTGGTTATTCAGCGGCCGACACTTCCTCTTACCATAGACCTCCACATCCATCTGCTACACAGGCTGGACGCAAAACAACGATGACAACCACACTAAAGAAAACGGGTAGCATCGGTAATCTGCGAACCATTTTGACACCATCTGCAAGCCCTTCCAAGCTCGGACCTAAAAAGTTAGNCGTTTATTACATAAGGTAACTGTGGAGGGTCACCTCCGCTCATTTTGCACCATATCAACCTTCTTTCAATTAACGGGTTTGGTTGCTCAGAACTGTAGTTTTTCGCGAGGACTTCTAAAATTGATTCCAAACAAAATATCGAATGTGCGTACTGCTTGTAGCTTTTTTTTTTGCTGGCTTGAATCTTTTGTTTCGATTTCTTTTTCGCATGTCACAAATAGAATTTTCAATATTACGTCTAAGTTCAGCACGCATTCAAAGGCCATAGCAAGTCAGAAATGCTCATGCATGAACACATGAAGTATTCGGAAATACTGATGCATGAACGCATGAAATATATCTTGCGTTTTTGTTTTGCTAGAGGCTTAGTTAATTTCATTATTGTTTCTCAAATCGTTCAATGACCGAAACACCTGAGCAACACTACGGCATTTCGTGTGGCGCTTTATTTGCGAAGTGGCAACGCTTTAGCCTCAAGTGTCAGTGTCGTCTTAACGCCGATCGCAATATGCTTGCAATTCTCCCCTTCTTCCAGCATCGAAAATTAAAATTGATTGTACTTTACTCTAGCTTGTCAGTGATTTTCTTTATATTTTTGAATCAGTAAGTTTAATTGGGATGACAAAGACATTCAGTTCTGATACAGTAGTCAAAGCAAGTTGGTGAAGAATGCTAGGAGGTCATTGTTTGCTTAGTGCTATCATGGATTGAAACGGCCTTGTTTATATCCGGAAACCAAGTGGTGAATATTTAATTACGCCTAAATGCATTCCATACTATGCAACGTTCTCTATCGGTTGAGCCCAAATCTGGTCGTAAGAAATGAAATTGTGAGTAATTATTTCGTTGAACTATCCATTCCACAAGATTAGTTTCCATGCATAATAGATCATCCAGAAATTGCATGAGATCCCTCTCGATGCCATTGGATGTCAAGTTGTCAAATTTCTGTCAAATTTCATGTTTCTTTGATTTCGTCAAATTTCGAATGTTTCTTTGATTTGCTAATTGAAACTGCCGAATAGAACAAACAAATCTATAAATTGTGACATAATGCGCTTTCGATGCCATGAAATGTGCATAATTAAAAATGAGGGAAGAAATTAAGGACAAGATTTTCATCTATTTATAAGCACATCTTGATGGCCCGGCCCGTAAACTGTCTATCACTTGTATCACTTAAGTTGTCTCTATCACTTGCTCTAGACCATTGATATGATAAGAGCAGAAAACTTGGTCGAGTATATTATTCTGTTGTTTAACCTGTAAGATAAATTAAGTTTCAGCCGTGGTATGTGTAATTGTCAGCAAATGATCGACTTCGCACAATCGACTCAATTGCAAGAGCAATATGCTCGAAATTTGCAGCAGCAAATTTATTTTCTCGAACTCGAAAACGGTTACTTGTAAGTTATTTTTAAAATATTAACTTTTAAATATTTTCATCACTAACTAGCCATCATTGGAAGTACTATCGTTATGATGATATTGCTCGAATACGAATAACACTTCATTTACTTCTTACATGAGCTGATCTTCGCAGTAGGAGTTTAATTTTATTAGGCTGCAAAACTGATTTCGCTAAACGTTCAACAAGTTAAACCATAGTAGAGGCAATATAATGTGAGATCATCTTAAAGGAAGCTGATGAAGGTGTTTAAGAGGGACTTCTTTAGTGCATTCTTTTTGGAAAGCCCACTTAATTTTACTTTCAGAAGGCAAAGTGAGAAAGGTGCAAGAGTTGAAGAAGGTTCACAACTTGAAGGTTCGCCACCACCACGAAGTTCGTTTTTACCAGTTAAGGGGAATTTAAACAAAATCGAGAGAGAGGAACAAGAACGAACCGAGCGAAATGGATACTCAGAAGGAGGAGTACGATCACAGGCCAGAGATATGCCACATGCTTCCAATAATGTCGACCATCATGAATTCAGACCACATTTGGTGATTGGACAAGCTGAAATGTTACAGAAACTCGAAGAAGCATATCAGGTTCTAGAGTGTCTACTTATGATGTTTTTTTGTTGTTGATATCCGTAATGGGGGGTTGTAGCTCATCGTAGAACTTTCGCATGACATTCGAAGAGATCCGGGTTCAACTCCGACCCGGGTTCAACTCCGATCCGGGTTCAACTCCCGGCTGCTACTCCAACGGATTGCCAACAGGTTGATCGCCGGACGTTTTGACACAACAACCTTGTCGTAACATGGTTGTCAGCTGCGTCGATGATGGGAATCGATGAAATTACAGCTGCTTTTATATCTCTGTTGATGTCTATAGTGTTACAAATTTTAGCCGTAGAAAAAAAGAACTGCTAATGCTTCAAGATTCATGCAATCAAACGTGCTGTTCATTTTCTTCATTTTTTGAACAGTCCTTATGCAGTCGGTGGCAAAACTTCATCGCATCTAAGTTTTGGCGTATAATTTATAAATGTTTATAAGACGTCTTATGTAACCTAAGATGAGTTGCGCTGACACTAAGATATTTTTCAACATATTGTTTGGAGGGAGGCGTTTTCTTCATTTGATTTTTTGGGTTCTTTAACGCTAGTTTGCGAATGACTTTTCTCAATCTCTTTAAAGCTATTAACATATTTTTTCAACTTCTAAACCTAATTGTTTACGTTCACCAAAATATTTCTTCGTCAACAAATTTTAGCGAGAGCTTCGAATGGAAGAACGACTGAAGCAAAAAGTTAAGGAATATCGCTTACTCGAACAAGAGAACGAACGATTGCTCAATTGTGTCAAGGACGCCGAATCTGGATTTGGCAAAGCTGAAGGTAATCGTTTCAATACTTACTTACTTCCTATAGAACAACTTGTTAAGTCGGCTATTGAAGCTTAATTGTAGCATTTTTTTAATATGTATAAATATTTATGTGCTCAGCCCTCGTGAGATGCTAAAAGTTAACTCTGTATTGTTAGTCTTATCAGTATTTTAAACGATTGTTATTCTTTTTTGATAAACTGTTTGGAGTGTCCTTTTTTTTAGTAGAATTTAATGGCTTATTTTGATAAGGCATTTAGTGATTATCAACTCCATAGAATCATTCTTTTTCTATTTTTATTTAGTTTTTCACCTGAAATATGATATAAATTCTGAAAGTAAGAGTCGGAAAAAATTTTCACAAGTTAATTTTTAGCAAATTGTTTTTTTTTTTCAGCGAATCATTTCTAACACCGTGAAATTTCAGATAACTATTCGCGTGATAAACGAGCGTTAATGGAAGAAATAGTCGAATTACAGAGGAGGCTTGACGATTTGACACCAACTCTCGCACATAAGGTAAGCAAAAATTGATATTGTTTCATCGTTTATTGTTCCAAAGCGTTCCAAAAGGTTAGTGTTATTCCAAGTTCTCTTCCATCATTTTCGTATTCTATTCTGTTCCTATTCGAGGATTTCCTCAATAAATTGTTCATTGTTTATGCGAATGTTGAGCACATTTTTGAAACAGAGAATTTAATATGCAATTTTTGAATGAAAAGCTGATGAATGAACTCGTGCGAAAAAAAAGTTTTCATTCTCTTTGTGCTTACTGCTATAAAAGTAACCATATAGTTTGGTATAGATAACAACTATTGTAAACGAGTATATGCAGAATGGGACAATTATTTATAAAATATAATTGCATAAAAACATAGAGGCTTACGAAGGTGGTAGTCATTAAACACTCGACCACTTCTGTTTTATAGGGCAAATTAAGTTATAGACTAGTTTTGTTATAGGTTTTATTTTGATTTCTTCTTGTTCTATGATTAGAACTGCAAATTGTGCTTTGATGGTGGTCGTTTTAGGAATCACATATAGCAAAATTGGAGAACGAAAAGGATGCATTGTTCAATAAACTTCGTAATGCAACAAGTCAAATGAATGCTTTACAAGTAAGCCCTTTTAATTATATTAAGCTTAATCACTGCTATTAGCTGCTCCGATTTATTTAGTCGGCTCCTAAATCATTATCTTTTTTCGGATGTTGATTTAAACATGGATTGAATCCGGATTGAGATGAACGGGAAAATCATGCGTGTTATACTGCTTTCTGAAGTTGTACGTCTATCGTCGCCCAACATACAGCAGTTTAGCCATCTTTTCTTTCCTTCTACAAGTTATATGATTGTTTCAAAACTTAACATGACTGGCATATGCCTTGTTACACCAGTGTGCGTTTCTCTTGCTTAACAACGTGGCGTTTGTCTAAAACTACACTTACTTATTCTTCATTCGTATCAGGTGTATATTTGTCAGTATTTTTTGCACTTGACGAAGTCTAGCTGAATCTTCATAGGCCATTCTTTATTACTTTTTTACTGTACTTTAAAGAGATTTCTTCTGGAAACATATTGGAAAAGTGTCATAGTGCTGATGGCAATACTCTATAAATACTAAAAAGTTATCGCAAAGGCGACTAACGACGCACATACGTTTTCGTTCAAACGACGGTCAAACATTCACTCGTCGTGACATCGATGGTTTAGATGAAATTTGACGAGCGGAAGCGAGAGGAGGCAGTATTATCGAATTTGGAAGCCGAAAGACGTGAGGAGATCGACAGGCTAACCAAAAATATTCGACGACTAGAAAACGAGTTGAGCGAACATAAGGAGAAGGAACGCTCTCTTATTGTAAGTGATACCCCATCACTAAACATATTTCTTATGGTAATTCATAGTAATGGTAATAGTAATTAAATATGTCGCCTTTGTGCTAGTCGTACGGGCATTTCTGGTTCGGCTTTTTCCTCACCTTCCCTCCCCCACCTCTTTCTGTCCT
>JPKZ01001385.1:43758-57206 GCA_000803305.1 Toxocara canis | reverse complement strand
CATCTATGTGCAAGTATTTCAGACTTACTTATGTGGTTCATATGGAACTCTATACCTCATAGTTTATTTTTTGCATGATTTTTGCATGCAGCCGCGCTGAACCTTCCGCAAATATGAAAAACGAATAGATGCAGCATAAAATATTGCATATCCTTAGGGCATTGATGTTTCGAGAAATCGAACAATAAAACTTTACGCTATTTGTTTTATTGCAATGATAATATTCCATACTGAATCGTATAATTGTCCGTGAAAAAAACGTTCATATGCCCATATCAACATTTCGAAACGATAAATAGTAATGAACAATAATTAAAGTATATGAAAGAATTCGAAGGATTGAGAAACATCTATTACCTAACAAACTGTTTTCTAACATACCAATTGTTAATGATGAAATTCTCGAACTTACTAATTGTTAATAATGAAGCCACTCTTCATTCAAACTGCTTTTGCATTTGCAAAACAAATAGGAATGCACATCAGGACGATGACACGATGATCTACGCTATGCTCTAATTCCACTCACTTTTAGCGCCGATCTAATGGGTCGTTCACAAATTCAGACAAAGCGAGACATGACCATAATGCGCTTTGCAAATGTAAATTTTGCTAAAGCGCATAAAAACCTCGAAATGGAAGGATGGTCTATTTAATGCGAGTTTGCCATGAACTAATACGTCGCGTATGGGCCCTCTCTATGCTCCTCACTTATGATATGAAACGATTTGCTTATACTGTGTGCAGCTTTCGTTGCTGCTGTTCGCAATTATGCCCACAACATTCTAACACCGTTGCTACGATACACTCACCGTTTCGTCGAACCGTCCCAAACAATCACAACGTCGAACAATCCCAACAATCCAACAAGTCCTTTTCAATCCTATACACTGAACCTTCCCCAAATCATACGATCCTTCCCACTTATTGAGATGTTTTTCTCTCTGCGTTTGCGATAATGGGAGCATTTCGTTTTTTAAAAAAAATTCCTTAACTTACTCACTTTAATGGCCATCGCTTATTCGAGCTTAAAATGAGCAGCACTCAAAAGTTCATAGAAGAGTTTCAAATGGGAATGCGTGCCAAGAAGGAATACTTTTTTTTTTAAATCGGTCGGATTGTATAGTTAAAACGGCTGAGTGGTAATAAATCGAATCTTCAGTGAAAGATTTATTGGTAACAATCAAGTCAGCTAAAATAAGAATTTTCGTTATGGTCGGCGATTGAAGAAAACGACTAGCCGGATAAATGAAGGCGCTAAAACGCAACTAGTAATAAGAAAGGCTTACCTTTCCTGGCGCAGTTTCCTATTTGTTGATGCGCCATATGCCATAAATTTTACGTATTCAAATTTGCAAATGCGCATTTTTGGGCAATTGATATAGATGTGCTGATGGAACTTACAACCCATAAAATGTGATTATTGAGATCTTGGTTCGAAAGGAGATCTTGCATCTTAAATACCCAAATGTGTTTGTTTGTATGTCCGAGCTGCCATCGTAGTATTTCTTGATTTTTCTTCGGATCTCCAAATTCCGGGTCTTAATTTCTATGCGATCCAGGAATACAGCATTTACAAAGTTAACATCGTTGACCTCGTCGTTGTTCCGACGTATGCATGACCGTTTGGCGGGTAATTTCGGCCTAGGAACTTCTGAACCTGAATTTCTGAAATTTGGCGATGTCTTCTTTATACTGTTCCATAAGGGGAAGCGGATGAGGGAGGGAGTTGTTATTGAAGTTTGAAACTCCCGAAAAAAAAATTGCACGAATTTTTGCGATCGATCGGGTCGTCGTCAAATAGTTATGATCAAAAATTTACATATTTAAAATTTACAATCAAACTCATGTTCTTACGATCGAATTCAAATTATCGAACTATTTGAAATTCATATCAAAATTTACAATTTAGATTGAGCAAATATGAGAATTGGTAAGTGTGAACTTCATTGTTTAATATAGAAGGTTAGCGGAGGGGCGTGTGTGCTAATTTTCAATAATTCCTTCGAAAAAAAGACCAGAAACGTACGACTATGGGCAAATCAAAAGAAGAAAAGCGTGACGACAACATCAACGTAAGAGTTATTATATTACGAAGATGATCATCGATTTCGGCAATTTTACTGCACTTCGCTTTTTCTAGGCTCATAGCAAATCGGAATCGTAAGGCACGTCATATCAAAGTCAGGCGGTAGAAATATTATGACAAGGAAATCGTATTTGTAAAACTTCTGCGACTCAAAAAAAACGCAGAGCTATACTGTCATTAAAATGCATAGAGTTCACTAGAGGTAGAACCAAATGGGTAATAAAATAGAAAACAAGGCATTGATCGGACGGCATTGTCAGTCTTCAACTAATAGGCCTGAAAAAAAAAACCGTCCTCCATTCAGATAGGTTAGGTTTTTCCACAATAAATAACTGCTTTTAGTTGGTCTTCTACTTTCTCGTCTTGATATTAACGATTATTACTTCATATACAACCCAATCCGTCGGAGCAACTTCACAACTTCTTGAAATGGGGAAAGCAGGGGGAGGGGAGGGGGGAAGCAGTGGTGGTGGCGTAGTGGAGGTTTATTCGAAGTGGAAATCATGTCAAAATGGGTTTACCGGGAGGATAATACGATGTATTCGCTTTTGTGTTTTTGCACAGAATGTTCGTCCCTAATTTGGTTGCCTCCTGAAAGGAAACTGAGCCATAAAGGCAGAGTTGATTTTTATGTTTTGGAAGTTGAATTTTTAATATAAAGCGGAAGAAAGATTGGAAAGCCAATGTTAGTTTGCTTTTCGAATTAATTATATTAAAACGCGAAGTCCCATGTACCATCTAGATGTATTCGAGAGGAGTTTCGCACCGCTAATAACTCTAGCAACAACGAATTTCAGTGCTGATTTTAGCCTATGAATAATTTATGCTATAACAATACTGTGAATAGCCCGTCAAGTAAGTGATACGTCAGGAGTATTGGTCATATACATCATGTGCCACATGTCACATGTCACAATTATATGTCAGGTGCACTGTCATATATATCATGTGCCCCGCGTCAAATGTCACACGTATATGTCAGTTGCACCGTCATCTATACCACATGCTCCGTGACAAATGTCGCATGTGTCCGGTGCACTCTCATATATATCATATGCCCCGTGCCACATGTCACACATATATGTCAGGTGTACTGTCATATATACCATATTCTCCGTGTCACATGTCGCATATGTCAGATGCATTGTCATATATACCATATGCCCTGTGTCATATGTCACACACATATGTCAGGTGTACAGTCGTATATATCATATGCCATATGTCACGTATCATATATCTGTTAGGTGTATTGTCATGTCATACGCCTTATGTTACATATCACACACATATCTCGGAATATCATACGTCATATGCATCACTGTACCTCTTCGATATAACGATATCACTTACCGCTAATACTAACTGGTAATAGAGTTACAGCCAGAACATGAGCAAAAGCCACGAATGCAGCATCCGCTAACCGCATCGCGTGAGGAATTGCAGTCGCGATCCAATGCACTCATCCCTCGTAAAAGCGCTGAAGGTATATCGACCGCCTGCGGTCATTTAACTCGAAACTGTAGCAGCTTTAAATTATCAACTTATCGCCTGAAAGCTGCAACTGAGTGAAGTATTGAAAATAATGAGCGTAATAGTCTTGTTGAGCACAACATGTAAAAGTTAGTATCAGAACTAGTACGGTGCAAGGATTTTGGTTTCCAACTCCGTAAACGGTGGCAGGTGAGGTCATACTGCCGATAAGGCTATTTTTTTTAGCTTACCGTGAACTGGCTCTTCTAGTTTTTAGAAATCCTGTTATCCTTCAATTCCATACCTTCATACATATCGTTTAACCTCCAATAGAAGCCCGAGGACGTGTAGTTTTTTACCGTTACAGAAAGAGTTAAATAAATTTTCTATAACTGATTTCGCAACAGTGGCTTGACATCGAATTTTAGACAAATCGAACCATGTTGTTTCTTTTCTTAATGAGGCGAAGGCTGAGAAGCACTGTCACTTTCAGTTCTTCAGACAGAAATGTGAAGGATAAAAAGGAGAGGAGACAGAAAGAGAGAGAGGATCTACTGAGGGGTTTTCACTTGAGAGCTAGCTTTAGAAATTATGTGCTCTATCAATAATAGTTATAGTTTCGACCTTCTGTAATATATCCTAATAGAGAAATCTAAAGACATGCGACGATCGAACCAACCTCTCCCCCCTCCTCCCTACCCCCCCCCCCCTTCAACCTCCTCCAAGTGCTTCTACTGCTTTTTTTCTTATAGAAGGCGCCGAGAACATGCCAGCTAATAATTCGCCGTCAGATTCGGCGCCAACCGGATCCCCTGAACGAGGCGCCAATTCTGGAATAGAAGGCGCCGAGAACATGCCAGCTAATAATTCGCCGTCAGATTCGGCGCCAACCGGATCCCCTGAACGAGGCGCCAATTCTGGAACAGCCGATACCTCTAAAAAGTAAGCACTCAGTATTGCTGATACTTAGTTTTCTGAGTTTTCTGAGGAGCTTCTCACAAAAACACGAAATGAAAGTTACTGTTCGAAGTAGCGGATGTTGAGGTGACGTTTTTCGAAGTAAAATTTGGATAGGCGTAAGAAGGCATCACAAGGATCCGCCACTGTTTAGCTGGGTGAACTCAGTCGACCTTTGTATACCGTGAAACAGTTTATCTCGTTGGTAAAGTGATGTGTCGTGGAAATTCACTGGCTTAATTGATTAATTGGTTCTTGAACCTTAAAAAAACTTCTACAGCAGTTAATTGGTTTTTGAATGCATTTTGAAATATTGTTTGAGCTAACGCCGAATGATTTATTTTTTTACTCGTTCATTTTTTGCTTTCAAAAACGCCATACATTCGTTTTTTCACCTCGGTCGCACAGAAGCGTTTGCTTACCATAGCCGGCTTCAAGTCCAAAGAGATTCAAACTCAAAACATTCCAAGTGAAAGAGAGCGTGCGCATTCATTTGAACCTCTCAATAGACGATTGTGCTTTTTATTTAAAGCAAGGTGAATACAACCATAGATTCGGACGATATTAGAATTCACAACAAAGAAATCGGCATCCATAAACGCTGACTATCGGAGACACACAACACAACAAAAAAAAACCGTCGGTTCCAGCAAAAGACCGGATGAATTTATTGAGATATTACAAATTATTAAGATATTACAAATCACAAATTATATTACAAATTACACAAAAAAAATATTACAAAAAAGTTAAGATATTTACAAAACATTAAAATCATAAAGGCCATAATGAATTTATGAATGACAACGGTGTAATGCGTAGGGAACCGATCCCAGTTTGAGCGGAATACCTCTACAGAGTTTTGTCTTTCGATAGTTCGTTTGTAGTGAACGATTTGAATATGCGCCAACAAATCAAATAAATGCAGCTAAATGAGTAAGTATATTTTAGTTCAGCGAAGCGACGAGTGATCAATGAGTGTAGAAGACCGCTCACATCACCAACTGGCCGTAGTCCTATCGCTCCCGATGATTTCGCTATTTATATAGCTTCACCATCTAGAAGCAAATCGAAAAAGGGCAAATCCAAAAGAGGTTCATTTTGAGCTTAATTCAAATAAGTTTGTTTAGTTTCTTTTCTTTAAATTTGGAACTTATGTAAAATTCGCATACATAAATCACCAAATCGTTCGGAGGCTGTTCGATCAGGAAAAATGTTTAGAAGAAGTTTTTTTTTTCGAGTCATTGACGCGTTATTCAAATTTGCATAATATGTTTAGACCGATAGCAAAGTGGGAAAAGGTTTATGTGATTAAACCAGATTATCAAATCACAACGTATACTGATATTCTTATCAAACTTTGATCAGTTTATGAGCGAAATACTGCTCGCTCTAGAGCGATGTGTAGCGACTTAATAAATGTTTTTGAATATTTCAGAACGACGAAAAGCGATGAAATCAAAATCAGATAGTCGGCTTTCTCGTGCTGATATGATCGAGGCACATTTTATATTTGCATTTTAATACGGAAGAAATTTTTCATAAATAACAAATAATACAAAAACTTCTTATCTTAATAGAGAACATTTTGTATCACTTGTTATTCGAGCAGGGCAGAAAGGGGACGAAATATTTGCACTAATTTTTATCGATCGGATCGTAAAGTTGATACATCCGATCATAGAGCATGAGGATGCTTTTTTTTTCCACAATTCACATAGGAATTTGATAGGGATTTTCTTTGATAGGAATAGGAATTTCTTGATAGGAACTTGATAGAACATAGAAAATAGGAATTATTCCCATCTTATCAAATTTTAAATAAAAGTTTTAGCAACACAGAGTGGGATTGTGATGTTGCGAAGAATCGAAGAATTTGATAGTAAACCTTCTGGATATAGGGTATAATTGTTCATCCAAATAGAAGTAGAAAGAGCAAAAGTAAATCAAATGCTTCTATAACATTTATGGATTGGATTGAACTTTAAAAAATTCAATTATTTATCAGGTAACAGTGAAATCAACGATGTCTACGTTCAAGCCGTTGAGACTGGCGATACGTAAGTCGACGTCCGTACGCGCTCTCAAAAGCTACATTCAATCGCGAACCGGTATCTCCTCTGCGAACACTTCGCTCGTTTTCAACGATAAAGAACTCAAGTACGCTTTTTACTCCAATACACTTCCTTTCCTCAACAACAGTCTTAGACGATAAATACTAATAAAGGTATGAAGGGTCCATGAAAGGGAACACAGTCACGGGTATGTCAGTGATTGAGGTGATCCTGAATTGTCTTCGGAACGGATTTTGTTTACGATCGGTGATAAAAGTCATTGTGAAATTCAACTTTATGAAACCTAAAAAATACGAACTGTTTAAGTTTTGAAATGAAATTTCCAATCGCATGACAATAAAAATTTATCCAAATTTATTCTGGAAATGGATTTTCTTAGGGACGATATGGCAACACTATCATCGTTGGGGATGGGCTCGAAGAGTATCGTTTGGGTGGTTGTGAAACCAGTAACGGGTAATAATGATCGAGAGGAGATTGCCGCACTACTTCGAATGTCGCAATCATTATCCACTCTCAGACACATTATACGCTCAATGCCCTCGGTTGATGTCGACTATGGCAAAAACACGTAATACCTTTTTACTTATTTAGAGGGACTTTAGGCTTCTTCATTCTATGAAACAATTTGGAGGTTATTAAGGATAAACCGCAGTGTCTAGGAAAAGAGGCATGCAGACACGATCACTCGTGCCGTGACATGCACATACGTTAAAATAACTGACGGCCAGCAGGCATTGTAGATTCAAACATCCATTTAAGATTAAAGGAATGTCCAATAATGTTTTAAAGGAGTATACGAAATAGCACTTTAGAGACCAACAAGCATAAGCCACAACAAACAAGGATTTATGAGACTCTTTCTATACATAGCTGAATCGCTTGTCTGCGGCTTTGTCCATAAAAATGCGGTCGTCTACGAAAGGTTACACCATTAATGGAGGATCCTTTATCACTCAGATCTCCTTCATTCTACCTCCTAGTCTATAGTCTCTTATATATATAAAAGATTACTGCTTGCATTTATTCTTCTTTTTCTTTCATTTTTTGCAGTAATGATTCTAGAAAGCTGAATTCAATTTCTCTGGATATGACTGAAATAAAAATACATAAAATCCTGAATGCGAAATCCGTTTAAAAAAATCCCATCTAAAAGCGCTGATTGAAGAACAAAGTGATATGAAGTGGTAAGACGAATCAACGAGTTCTCCATATCAGCTCTAGGAGTGCTTACATAGGACAAAAGCATACGTATATATATATATATATATATATATATATATATATATATATAATGTATATATACATTATATATAACATGTATATATACATATGTATATATATACATATATATGTATATATATATATGTACAGGGTGTTTGCCTTTCGTTACAGAGCACTTTGGCAGATTTGTAGCCTGTAAAGCGCATCATCGTGGTGGCGTGTCTGTTCGTAGTATGTAGGCATGTGCGACAGTCTCAGAAAGGAAGGCGCTGAAGCTAGAGTAATGAAATTTTGATATCTGTAATCTACGCTCTGCGATTACCTAACATTCCCGGTTTTAGACGAATTCATGCACTCTGCAGCAGTAATACCTCCTCAAAAGTGGTAAAAATTTGCATGCATTTTCAACCAGTCCAATTGTATATGTTGCCAACCGGGTCGCAGAAAGGAGACGAACTATCTGCATTCACTTTTACCAGTCGGATAGTAGAGTTGGTTTGTTGGATCATAGATTCGATCGTTCAGTTCGCAATAAAGGGAATCTTTGATCGACGATTTGTGCAAGCGATCGGATCGAATAAGTTGATGTTTGAATCGACAAACCATCGTTTTGCGTAAAATCTCGTGGCCCTTATTCTCATTTGTTCTTCTTAGATCTACCAAAAATTTTGAGAGTAAACGTAAGCTTTTTCAGTTCACCAGAATACTCGGAAGCAGAATTGTTCGTGAGTAAAGAGAAGGAGCATGAACTGATGAGACAACGAATGAAAATGCTAAAGGAACGTCGTCGAAAAAGGAATCCGAATAGTGTTTTGCTTCTCGAGAAGACCGCTAAAGAAGAATATGAAGAGGACAAAACACGATCTCCATCCACTAAATCACCTCCAGTTCTACCTAATAAAGCAGTACAATCACCATCTGGAGAACAAAAATCAACTGGGTTTGTTAAGATTTATCGTTTATACTAAACGATTTATAATTGTAATAAAAAGTCACTCGCTCGAAAGAACGATTCGAACACAGCGTTATCGGATTTCAATGTTTACTGTAAACGCAACAAAACACTCTCGACTTATCGTATCTCAAAGATCGCGAATAGCGATAAAATTCTTCGATAGATTACATGATGAACTGCTACTCGAATACTTTATAAACGTTCGATGGAGAGTATGATAACTTATAAAGCGTAAATAGGGATGACTATTCTCGATAGATTCAACCCTGAGACTCATAGCTGAGCAAACTGGGGGGGGGGGGGGGGGGGGGGGGTGCGAGAAGAATGATGATTTCGCTTACGATTCTTCTCATCATTACATTTTTTTTCTCCTATTTGAGAGAAAATAATATCTGAAAATTGCAGGTTAGGTTATCAGCTGAGGTTCTAGTAAAAATCGTATTCATCGCATAGTCAGTCTGCCGTCAAACCAAAAACTCCTAAACTCTATATATCATGTTTGCAGTGTGCTATCGGATACAAACGTAAATCTTGTCGATGTGTCACCTGTCTCACCAAAACTGCTAACCTATGATCCTGTTCCAATAACGGCTCGAGAGTTGGCGTTGTTTTTTGATCCGCCGGAAAGTCTTGAAGAGCTAAAAATCATTAATGATGAAATGTTCGATCCACCTACCAATGAACAACAACTTGAGAAGGTTGGTATTCTTATGAATAACTTTAAAGCATGAATGCCGCAAAAGATATTTAAGTTTTTTTTTTCATCGCAAATATAAATCTTTGAAGGAAGCATGACCTTGGGACGTTCGGTCTGTCAAATCTTACCGATTGTTTTTTGAATGATCAACGAAGGAAGATAGATAAACAGAACAATACACTTCCTTGAATTGATTCTATTGAGTGAATGTCAATACTGTCTCTGGATATGCTGAAATGAAAATATTCAGTGAAAAAAAGGAACAATTACTAGCAACATTGGCTAAATATATGGATGGTACTTGTAGCAAGCGAAGAGAAATGAGTAAGTCAAGAGAGTCATATGATGTTTAGCTTCAGTGTAAAGTGGGTGATGTGTAATGTTCTAGGCATTAAAGAATAAAGGGATAGTGTATTTGCAAAAAAATTCAGAAACTTAAAGCTCTGAAAAGAAAACTTCCAAATACGAGAATGTTTCCTAGGTGTATCATCAATGAGTTGATACAGATAAGGGGACGATGGTAGTAAATTGAACGTTGAAAAACGAACGACGGATAAAACGTTATACTGTTACTGCTTAAATGGAAGTTAAAACCTTCCTATGGCACCACACTAGAAATGATGAGGCATTTGTGTTACACAGATTCGAGAGGAAGTAAGAAATACGCGATGTGGAATTTGTCGAGCGAAATTGCCGATTGCGATGCGTGAAATGCGATGCTGTTGTGATCTGGTTTATTGCAGAAGGCACCGTAACCCTCAAGATCACAGGTTAGCAAACACTCATCTCAGCTAGTATGGTAACTGATCGCAAAGAATATAATCATTTAAAATTGGATCTGAAACAAAGTTATGCGTAAAGGTTGTGATTAAGTACTATCGGCATAAAGATTAATATAAACGAAATTCGACCGGTAATTAATATAAACGAAAATTAATATAAATAAAATTCGAGGAGGGTCCAAGTATTAGTTAGAATATAGTGCGATAAATGTTTGCGTTAAATATGTCATATGAAAAAAGTTATCAACTGCCATCTTGTTGGCGGTATACCTACAGTTGCCGCAAGTCAAATCAATGTCAGCTTCTCGAATCGATCATAATAGTCCCTATGGCAAGCGTCTTACGTTTACGATCTGGCTTGGTCTCACTTATGGCTATAATACTGTAATTTTTTGAAGTCTGGATGCTGTTTGTTTTCTGAAACATAATGACTTTTTCATTTTAGGACAACAAATCTAAAAATCTCTATGACTTCGTCTTTTTTCTTAAATCGCATTGCCTCTTGCTTTATGGCTAAGCGGAGTCTCAACAATTTTTTAAAGATATAAATCTTAAATCTTCAATTCTAAACGTTGAAAAATTTTCCATGATATGTATCAAACTGACCGCAAAAAAATAGCGATCAATAAAAATCAAACTATTTTTCAGGTGCAATATCGATAGAAAATCAGTTGATCGTGATCTCCTAAAGAAAACGTTGCCAAAGCTTATTCCAAGTAGTCCCAAATCGAAGTCCAAAGAATAGTGCTGAGCATGTGCTCGCTACTAACCGTTACAAATCGTTTGTCGTATTCGTATCAATTTGAAATTGTTCAATCGGAGATGTATTCTGCGTTGAATGAGTAAATAAAAATCTACACTATCCATCTACACCAAACAAAATATATACCAGCCGATCGGTGATCGGTGATCGATGATCGGTAGAGTTGCTCGATGAGGCAAATGTTATTGTTAATAAGACGTTCGGGCAATCAAGTGTGCTGCTACCTTAACGAGCTAAAAACAACGCACTAGTGAAATATATTTGAGGTAAACAGGTAAGCACATCAACAATAAACATCTCCAGCAATAGTCTTCCTGAAACCCTTATAACTGAGTTGTTTGTTTAAAAACTTATCAGACGGCCAGTCGAAGTCACTGATGACTGTTTGATAGGCTCGCGGTTCGTATGCATGAGGGTAACACACATATCTTGTTTGCTGGTTATATGTGACCTCAAATGGTAGCGTAATTTTTTCTATGTTTTTGCCTATAAGAGAAGCGCGTTTTTGAATGAAGGAGAAGTAGAAGAAGAATAACATTTATTCACATGAATTAAAAAAACTCACGCGGCAATAAAATATGTAACAGAACGGTACCGACATAAACTGTTCTCTTCTGCTACTCCTCCCCCCCCCCCCCCCCCCCCCCGATGGGTTCTCCCGCGAGGCGGTATATTCGTCGTTGCGTCTTATGCCGCGTACAATTTGTTTCTGTTACCTATTTGTGCGAATAAATCATCAGTCAATGTTAAATGCAGTTATACGAGCACACGTTTAGATGAACTGTACACATGTACATGAAGGAATCGCATGTGATGAGCAGCGAATGACAAGAAGATGAGTTGCACATGTGCACATCTGGGTTCGATTCCCGACTGCTTCCCACCATACCAATGCTAGCCCAGCTGGTGGGTGGTACTCAACCACCAGCTAAAACATCCAAACGGATGGCTGTTGCTCGCCGTGCGATTGCCTCGGTAAAATCGAGACGTCACACTGAAGGCCCGAGCGGTAAGAATAAGAAGAACATGTGCAAATGCAAAAAGCAAAACCATTCGGCATGAGACAGTAGACAAGTCGTGCAACTATGAGATCCGGCTCAATAAATTAAATGAGCAATTGTTCTGAGGTCAAATGATGAAACGGTTTGCCTCGAAATGAGGACAACCACCGTTAGATATGGCATCATGACGTCATCGCTGCTATTCGATGACGCTACCCGTCTATGCGCAGCGACGATCAATCACTCTCGCCGATTTCGGCTTTGTCCGCTAAGTACGATTTCACAATCTGTGTGTGCACTATGCAAAGGGAAATGAATCATCATCGATTCTGCCTCTTTGTTGATTCTTACCCACTGTGGTGGGTAGATTCTGCCTTAGACGCTTACCCCCTACGGTGGGTGGATTCTGCCTTAGACGCTTACCCACTGTGGTGGGTGGATTTTGCCCTAGATGCGTTTACCCATTATAGTTGGTGTTTTTTTGTGTTATTCGTAAATAGGTTGCATGGCTCGAAATAAACACATACTAAAGTGATTAGTGTATGTGCGTGTGTGTGAGGGTTTTCACGGGCATCTTTTACTCACTAGCATGTGGAAAAGAGGAGAGGGGTCCTGAATGCTATTTTTTTCAACGCAAAATTTTAGCAGCATAAAAACTTTAAAAAAAATCATTTCCAGGAACTTTTTTCATAAAGCAGTTTTCACGCTTATTAATAGAAATTTACATTTGCTGAAAAAATCTCGTATCTACCCATAAAATTCTCTCTGAATTCCATAAAAATCACAAGTTTTTTTCTTTCATTTTCAATTAGATGACCTGCACCAGTAATGGCCGTTCCTCGTTTCTTCGGTGGACGTGACAATAATAGTTGTAGTCGTATGCGTGTGCGCATGTCTGAGGTATTTGAGATGCGCTTCGGGTTGTCACAGTTTTAGCGCTGTGAACAGTAACAACAGTTGGCATGAGTGGCGAACTAACGTTAGCGTTTAACAGCGGCGCCAGAAACGCTCAAGCGAGTCGAAAGCAGCCCTTGCAGAAAATGATGCACGAGCGATTGCACTTGTCGAATGGCGGCCGTTCGTCACTTACAAAGACTAAATTTTCAAGCAATGAGAATTTTTCAGAAAAATTTTAAAAAAAGAAAAAAATTGCCTCTGGAAAATTTCCAAAATATCTTCAGCTACATCGTCAATCAACCGACCATGCGCTACGGCATCGTAGAATTTGTTGCAACTGAATGTTTATTGATTTTCATCATCATGTCTATAAATGTGCGACCGATGACGTCACAATGACTAGCTGGTCGGCTAACGTTGCGGCTCACCAACTGGTGCGCATGTCTGCTTGCATCATAGTCTGACGAGCGTTTAGCTTGCGAGCGTCGTATCCTAAATTTATTCGTTCACTTTGTTTTTTTTTTTTGGTCCAGTC
>JPKZ01001385.1:25780-38681 GCA_000803305.1 Toxocara canis | reverse complement strand
AAATTAATTTTAATTAATTAATTATAAATTAGTTTGTTTACATGCTACCACCCACTTACTGTGTTTAGTGAAATTTCGCTTTCCATAGAGCGCTTCGCTTTTTTATTGCACGTTTTAAAATTCCAGCAAATAAAAGGTATGGGACCATATTGTTGAGATTGTGAAAGATTTCCCTAATGCGATGACCGATGCGTGAAGGATAAGAATGGAAAAATTCAGATATTTCGCCTTCTGTACTAAAAACAATAAGTTGTGAAAATCAATGCCTCCTAAATCTATCTTCAACTTCCTCGATTTCGCAACACACCGTAAATTTTTCTTTCTTTGATATTTGTTGAATGCGGGCAACTCCATATCATTATTTANNNNTCGCTGTTGTTACCCTCGTCGCGCATATGCCACTGTTCTGCAAGCAAAAATATGATTGTGTAATGTGCGGCAGCCTGTATAAACAGACTATCGACTTTGGTATACGAGCCAATGAATGAATTGAACTGTTGAGACGGTGATTTTGTTATACAAATGCCAAGTAACTGTTATCGAGTAATAGCGCCAGCGTATTGTGATGATCGGCCGGTTCCATTGTTGTCGCTGGTGTCGATTATTGCTGCTATATTTACCGAGGTATGGTGAGATGTGATGGCGTGAGATTGTTCTGGTCGTGTTTGCTGTTTAGATCGAGCTCAGGCTTAGTTGGAGTCAATTGCAGCTGGATATAGTTTCACGTTATCTTTTGTCCAGCAACAGTTCCCGATTGCAATTTACAAAATATGCATCGGCCGAGCTTATTTTCACGCGCTTTTGCAAAATCGCAATTTGCAAGATGCATTATGACGGTATTTATGTATGTGTGTGTGCATGTATGTGGTTGTCTTTCTATCTGTCTGTCCATCTTTCTGGATATTTCAATGTAGGAATCACTGGAGTTAGAGTTATGGAATTTCATAGGTATAATCTATACCCTAGGATCACCTCCTGTTTCAACTTCAAATTATTCTATTTATTGCGGAAGGAGGGGAACTGTTGTACTCCTTATAGGGGTAAAAAACTTCCACGAATTTTTAAGGAGTGGACTGCATACGTGATTAATTGGGTCGCATATAAGTCATTTTTTAGTAGAAGCGGTTCGATCGGTTAAGATCTGAATATTGCTCATTTGTGAATAGTTTGTAACTAGCTACTTTTATGGGCGAGTTGCTAAAGCACATATCGGGCCAATCGCATCACCTCCATTCCCGCTTTTTTTAAAAATTTTTCGACCATTTTTACCCATCTTCATTTTTTAAAATTTCTTTTAATATCCCTTACTCTTGAAAATTTGATCACAAGTTCGTTTAACGCCCGTTGCTTTTAAAAGTACCCGTAAGCCATTTAATGTCGCATAGTTTTAAAGTTAGGCGATGAGGAGCTCATTTATTGTCACTGACTTTAAAGATGTAACCTCGTAGACAATGCGTTTCATTTATATTACTTTTACGTAAAGCAAGAAAAGTGTGCGCTTCTGAACAAAATTTATTTGCCTCGATTAGCGTTTAGATTGTTTTTGTACATTTTAGTTTTGTCGTCCTTACTGTTTTAGATCTTAGACACTCTCTTAGACATCACGCACTCTCTTAGACATCATCAGACAGACACTCTCTTAGACATCATCAGACAGACACTGTCGTAGGCATCATCAGACAGACACTTTCTTAGACATCATCGGACAGACACTGTCTTAGGCATATTCAGACAGACACTTTCTTAGAAATCATCGGACAGACACTGTCTTAGGCATCATCAGACAGACACTGTCTTAGGCATCATCAAACAGACACTCTCTTAGGCATCATCGGACAGACACTGTCTTAGAAATCATCAGACAGACAATGTCTAGACATCATCAGACATCCTCTTAGACATCACCAGACAAACATTCTCTTACACATCCCTTTGTGGCGGTCACTGCTGTGACGGATGCATTCAAGGATGAATAATTTGGCAGAAAAACACGCATAGTGCGATCTGGTTGACTGGTTTATTTGATCGCCTAGAAGGGTGATCCAAAGGACAACGCAATATTTTAATGCTGCTTTTTTTTTTTGGGGCGTGCAAGAAGCACATCTTTGAAGGTCATTTAATTTTCGTTTTCTCTATTGAACGCAACTTTCCATTCGAACATTTAAGTGTCTCCGTTTATTTGAATGTGTTCAAATCGTCCCTCTATTGCACACAGTGTTACGACTATGTGCGAATTGAAGGAGGAAGGAAGGGAATTCGTTTTTTGCATCGATCGTGATGTGGAAAATCAATTTGAGGGACTTCACGAATAAAAGTGAAATTTTCGATGCTTAAATATACGATGCGTTTTTCGCAAAATGACGTCATTTGAAAATTTTCCATCTGCAAAACACGGCAGGATAATTGTTTTTCGTTTGGAATTCATTTTCATTGCTTCGATAATTGTTTTTCGTTTGGAATTCATTTCCTCTGCTTCATATTTTTTTGCTTTCACGAATGCGTAGTGCATAATTTTCTATGAGAGGCTCATTAATGGCGCATTAAGGGTATGCACTCCTTATGATAAGAGCAAAATATTGCTAAACGTGCAGATAATTAAGTTTTTTGTTGAAGTGACTTAAATGAAGGGGAATCGGATAAGTCCAGCTTGCTGGTAATGGGGGCGGGGGCGGGGAAGGGGGGATGAGAAGAGAGGCGTTGCACAAACCATAATAAGTCATGAAGTAAACTTAACACTGGTATATCGCAGTTTCTTAACATTTTTTTTTGACACAACTCACATATCGATCGCTTACGATTAAGTGGCTTAATGGATGCGTTACTATAGAGCGTGGATTGAGACACTTAAAAGTAGAAATTCCAAAATATCACCATGTGAAACCATTAAATTTATCGATCGTCTCATGAAGCTGAAATGCTGTCAACTTTGAATTTCTTGCCAACTGTCCATTTATCTTAGAGAAACGACGAGTCGTAAAGGTTTATGCCGGCAGATAGGGCCGACAAAATTATCCCTAAGTAAACGGTTGACCACAAGTAACTTGAAGTGCAATATATGTGATTGTGCCGTCAAAAATTATATGTGAAATTGCCTCTAAATAAAGGGACCGTAGAGGCCTCCCATATATACAATGGTTTTTTTTCATCCAGTGCCCAGTTGATATCTTGTAATACTACCATCCTGCAATTAATTATTGATCACGGGATGCGTTTGTATTGTGTATTGTAAGCATATATATACATATATATATGTGTATACATGTATATATATATATACATACATATATATGTCCTTAAAAAATGCATGTATGCCTACACATACTTAAGACTTACGTGCCTAAAATAGATCAACCAAACCAATCAGCGAACTACCCTTTTAGATTTATAGTTTTTGCATGCAGAAAATGAATCATAGTTGTGAGAGAGAGGGAAGTCTTAGAAGCTATATGAACAAAAATTCGTCATTTACAATATGATTTCGTGTATCACGTACTTTTCTTTTCTTCTTTACAAATACGACGACGTTATGAATTTGTCTATAAAAATCCATTCCGTTCCTCATTTTCGGTGTTCATTATCTTTAGTTGATTTGCCTTAATTGACGACATTATTCAGTTATTTCGTATAGTATTCATCTTTTTACGTTGTATTGTTGTCATATTTTTCTAAAATGAAATTTCTTCAATTTCGAATCACTAGTCACTTTAATCGTCCTTATCACTAATCACTTTAGTCGTATCTTATAGGACTTTTAAGTTGTTAGTCGCTCTCTTCTTCCACAGCACAACATTTGCCACCAAGACACCAACGTTGTGGAAAAGTTTGCTTATGATCGACCATCACAGCGCGCTAATAGCACGACCAGATGCACCGCGTAGTCATGGTAGCAGACGTAATTTTCGTAGCCGTTTCAGTCAGCATATTGCTTTACTGTTCAATTAGGTTTAATTAGAAATTCGAGAAATCTATACGGTATACTGTACCAGCGCATTAATTGCTTGCGAGAGGTAAATAATCTACTGGGAATTTTGCTGAGTTGTTATAATTCCACCAATTGCAAGGAAATCACCTTCCTGCCGGGGGTGAATGATATTTTGTGAATTTTGCTGCGTGGTGGAGTTGGCTAACAGAGAGGTAGATAGAGGGTCAGGTAGATAAGGGCAGTTGATGGGTGGAAGGATAGGTAGGTAGTCCGCAGTGCCATCGTAAAGAGCGCAGAGAATGAGGTGAAAATTTGTCTACCACTTTATGTTCCGTAAACTTGGAACATTTTGTGGAAAAATTTGCGTATTGCGAATAATTTCTCTTGGCTGAGAACTCATAGTGCTGAATGGGATTTAGAATCTCTGTAAAGAGCAAGAACCAACCAGAGTGTCACAGGCAAGTCGTCTTAAGCGTGGACTTTTTATTTCACTTAAAATTTTTTATGAAAACGTTTTCGGATCTCGGAGCCCAAAGGAAATGACTTGTGGATTCTCATTCAGATCCGGCCGAAAAAAAATTCGGAAAAAATAAAAATTTTAAAAATTATCATCGGATAGCAGCACACAAATCGATCTAATTCTGTATATAAAAAAGGCGGCGAAGATGGGGGAGGGTGAAAAGAAATGAGAAAAAAAAAACGAGGAGGGAGAACCGATCTGAAACAGCTGATCGACGATCGCTATCGGAAATTCGATAAACATTCAAGGAAGCATATCAACTGTTTGACGTAAAATATTTCCGGCATGTTCATTAGCGTTGTTCATTTGATTTGCGTATACGTCAGTAAATAGTGAGTTGATCTTAAAAGTTGTTCTACGGGAGACTCTCAAGAAAAATACGAGAGTTATTTATGAACTGCTGAATACATTTGTAATACGTAAGAAGGGAACGTCCTATTCATTGAACACTCCTTTTTGTGAGTATATATGGTGTTCATACGAAAGAAAGAAAGTCCTCTTCATAAGAGGTGTGAGACTCATCTTGGGAAGTCTATAGAGGTATGCGAATGAATTATTCGTTGTCAGTACTTTTCGGTCTCAGTTAAAATAAATTCGTCTTCGATCCGAAAGGGTTTTCTTAAAAGGGATCTCTCGCTATCTTTTTTTTGAGCACTTCGATGTGTGCAGCATATTATCATTTATTGCTAACATCTGTATTGGCTATGCTGGAGTTGCCGTGAAGGATGGAAGTTGTTCGGGATCGTCGATTTTTTTTTGCGTTTAACGGGCAGTAGGCTGCAAAAGAGGAAACTTTGGGATTTTGCTTTTAGTTATTCGATTATATTTAATTCACTGAAATGGCGGAAGTGTAAAAACTTGCTTTCTAAAATGCGATTATGAAATACTGCAAAGTTGGGAAATTATATTTCTAGAAAAAAAACCAAGTGAATTGAGTTAGGTCGCATTCGAGGAAAGATCACTTTTTTGTGGCATACTGTATGGCGTAGATGGATGGCGAAATTAACTGAAAGCAAACAGCGCTTCTGAAAGATACTAATTTGAAAAATACTCTGAGTGACAGATCGTTCGATTTTGATGTGTTTGGATTATAATTTTAGCTTCGAGTAACGCAAAGATATAAGCTTGATTCCTACGAGAAATATTAGAGCGTCGTAATGGGACAGAAAACTTTTACATTTTGAGTTGCATAAAAGTGTTATATAAATATATAAATAATATATATGTATAATATATACGTATATATATATGCACGTACACATATATATATATACATATATATATATGTATATATATATACATATATATATGTGTATATACATATATATATATATACATATATATATATATACATATATATGTATGTACACGTATATAATTTGAAAAATACATGTATATTTAAATATGCATATGTATATACATATGTATACACATATATATGAAAAGGATGCAATGGCAGCTGTAATTTCGTCGATTCCCTTATCGATGCAGCTGATAACCATGCGCACGCATGATTGTTTTGACCAGTTTCGGAACGTCTGATGATCAGCCTACTGGCGATCCGTCGGGTAAGCAGCCGAGAATCGAACCCAGGTCTTCCCGCATACGAAGCGAGAGCAGTGTATATATCCAGGCATATGTATGTGTACATACAATATAAGCATATGTCACACTTGAGTGTTTTCTATCCCAGAAAACCTATATTTGTGCGGATTCAAATCCAAGTAAGCTGTAATGCAATATTGATCGAACGTGCCATTAAGGCCCGAATTTGAGTATTGCAGCTCGCCACAAAGGGTAGAACTGAATTGTGGGACAATTTTTTTAGGAAGTGATGTGCCTAAAGAGAAAATTAAATTCGGGCAAGAGGAAGAGGTGCTTTATTAAGGGAGCAATGATGTTGAGAGCCAGAAGTGGGGTTTTTTGGCATATCTGGGCGAAGAATATCGATTTAAATGTTTAATGCGAATCGCAGTAGGTTTTAAGACAGTATAACAACAAAAAAATGCGAATTTACCAATCGATAAGAGTGCTTGATTNTGATAAAGTTGAGCAAGAATTGAGCGCTTGTTTT
Source organism: Toxocara canis (assembly GCA_000803305.1). NCBI lineage: Eukaryota > Metazoa > Nematoda > Chromadorea > Rhabditida > Toxocaridae > Toxocara > Toxocara canis. Next base: position 32,165 of record JPKZ01001385.1, on the reverse strand, counting down.
GGCACTCACATCTCGTCGAACTAATTTGACATATGAACAATATATTTCACCAAAAAAAAGAGAGAAACGCTCAAGCCTTATTGGGATGCAGTTATCGATATTTTTCACTGAAACACGATACGATCGCTGAAAAATAAATCCAAAGCCGTCTTCAAAGGTATTGCGAAATAGGGTCGAGCCAGACGAATCAGCAAATGGGCGCATGCATCGAGTAGTCATCGAAGAGGAAACTGCTTTTTTGTGATGGGCGTGGTCGGCTGTATGTCTGTGAGCGTTTTTGACGGCATTGTCGTCGCCATTTCCGTCCGTTCGACGTCTCAGTATCATTCGTTAAGCTTATGCATTTTCATTTCAACGAATAAACGAAATGCTGACGCTCAATTTCTGAATATAGTTGTCGTCTCACTAAGAATCAGTCTTTCCTTCTGTGAAATGGGTCCTGAATTTCATCGCAACCTGGCCATGAAAACAGCCTTTTCCTAAAGCATTCTTTTTGAAAGCGAATTTTGATGGTCCATTTGTTCGTTTTTTTAGCTGATTCTGATGTTTAAACGGCCAAATTTTAGTACCTTTTCTTATTGGTATTTTTTTTTCTTAGCTACAGAGGAAAAATACCAATTCGGAAAAATAGTGAAGTGATATCCTCCCTTCACCCCATCCCCCCCCCCCCCATACCCTTTCCTCGATTCACGTTTGGGAAAAAAGGGATACTTTAAAAAGCAACAGCAACAGAATGGAGTAACAGTTTACACTTTTCGCCACAATTTCAGATAGTATAGTCAGGAATGCGTTTTGAGTTTTATTTATGATGGTCTCACATTATTAGCAGTCTATCGCATAACTGATTTTAGGCCCATGGCATCTTGTAACTGTAAGGATATGTGTTAATTATGGAGATAACTGAAGAATACGGTTATGTGGAGATGTGAAGGAAGGAATCATATCGGAAAATGTCAGTAGTAGTTCAAATTGTTGCCGATTCGTCAGCACAGTGAGAAATTCGGATCACTAAGACGGTCCGACTGTATTGTAGTGGGCAGTGAAATGCTGATTTGATAGCTTTTGTTCGACGAATAATTGAATATGCAGTAACTTTTGGAAGTACATATAACAAGTAAGGCCTGACCTCCTCGAATTACGTAATATTTATTAGAGAGTAAATTAATCGTATTTTAAAATTCATTTAATTGAAGAAATCAGGCGTCATCTGTTATACATTGATGTGCTCATGGCTATATCAAAAATATGCGTCCGTTTCTTTCTCGCTGAAGAGATTACTAATCATTGCTCAGCGATTTTGTGATTGCTTAACTGATAATCGTTAAGCGATAATGCAGCTGAGTGTTTAGCTTACTTCAAGTGCCTGACTGACTGACTGTAGCAGTAGTACTTTAACTACGGCTTAACAGTACGGTCAAAAAGTGACTCAGTTTTGGAGTATCTCTGGGGTACGATTTAGTAAAATAAGTAAAACGTGGCGGCTTTCGCTGGCGAATCAGACGAGTTCGACGTCTTTCCCAAAAGCCCCGTTTAGGTGGACCCTTTATATGAAACAAGATGAGGAGATGTGCTCATGAGAATCTCCAATTCTGACGCCGCTGCCGCTCGTAGTTCATAATTTTAGGGCTAGATTCCAGATGATCAGAAAAAAAAGTATTCCGGGTTGTTATATATGACAAAAACTTTCACCTTTTCCTTTTCTCCACCTCGTTTTTTTTTTGCAGAAAGCGTTCTTCATAGAAATTTATGGGCTGAAAATTTCATCCCTAGCGATCACCAGTAGTAAAATTCGGTACAATTTACACCATTTTCGTTTTATTCATTCAAGTCATCTCTCTTCAAAATGTTCACTTCATCAACACATTTATTGTTGATTTCATGCGTAGATCGCATAGCATGACGAAAAAGCGAGCGTAATAAAATATGGTTGAGAGAAAAGGTGATCATAATCGACCGGACGTTCGATGCAATCGATTTGTCTGATTGGTCTTTCCGCTCGAATGGCTTGTTTAACAGTCATTGCGCCGCTCACAAGAAGTGCGTTATATCGCGATCCGCTAGTTCTTAAAATTCCTTCTTCAACTCACACCTCTACATCACATGTGCAATATAAACCCATTTATCTCCAAATTGTGCACTTTATGCATCCGTTAAACTGCAGCACATCTGCTATGTGTGCATAGCAGAGTATCTACCAAGCATGGACCTATATCTAGGCCTACTGCGTATATCTATTTTGTATATATTTTATTACCTCTTTATTCTCTACCTATTTTATACATTTACGATCATACCAGACCGTAAGGCAGGCAGTAGCTCAGTGGTAGAACTCCCGCTTCATATGCGGGAAGATTTGGGTTCGATTCGAGGCTGCTTACCCGACGGATCGCCAACAGGCTGACCACCAGGCGTTCCAAAACTGGTCAAAACAATCATGCGTGGGCATGATTGTTAGCTGCATCGATACGGGATTCGATGAAATTACAGATGCCTTTGCATTCCTTTGTATTCCTTTGTATTACTTACTAATTTATTTGGCCACGGTCGCGATAACTCGACATTCTCTTTCTATAAACGGACGATTTCCGGCGTGCGAGGTTAACAATACGGATGAACATCGGTGCGAAATTGATCCTAGCGGAAGCTTATAGTCACTTACGCCATGGCTAAAGCATCGTATACGGAAGTTGCACATTACCTTATGAAGCTTTTTGTATGTTGTTTTTTTTTCGATGAATCATTTTGGGAGACAGTTTATTACACTCGCATATGGCGGCAGTCGTTTTGTGCGATTTTTTTTTTGAAAGGAACTAGCCCGACGTTTTGAAATTCTGCCGATATTAGCGGCTGAAAATTGTAAATACTTCATGCACCACCACCTTTATTAGCATTCTATTAGCATCTTAAACAAAATCAAATGATGAAGATCATTGGAACCTATGTAAACAATTCAAGCGAGAAAAAAAAAGTGCATTTGTCATCTTCAGCTGGCAAGGTGCGGCTGAATAAACGTAGTGGGGCGTTTGCGGTCTTTAGGCAACGCAAAAATCGGGAGCGACCTCAGGCTAAAGTTGAGCAACGAAAGAATGCGATCGGGAATGGTGAGCGACCTAGGAAGTGGTAAAAAAGTTTTCAAGGCAGCAAATATTACCGTTCGAGGTAAAATACTCACACTTCTTAGTGAACTTTAGTTTGACGGATATTTTATGGTTGCTTATGCTCACGTCGAAGTTTTGGTGCCCCTGTTTTCTGTTAATGTTTATAAGTATATTTATGATTCCCTCCTCTCNGCTTTCCATCGCAAAAAGTCGAGTCTTTAGTGGACAGTTTATATGGGCGGTCATATCTGTAAAAACATGAAAACATCTTTTTATTTGTCACCTATTTACCTTTTGAAACTACCTGATTTGATGGGTAAAATTGCCAGGGCGCATATAAGTATTACACTTTTAGCATGCGTTCTTGCCAGCTGAAGGAGAAAATTGAAAGATTTTCAGTTGCTATTTAGCATCTTCCACGTCTAATTCATTCCGGTGGGCGGTGCTAGCGAGAAAATGCGGACAATCTCTATAGCAGATTAACAACACTCAGTATAATATAAGAACGAAGAGATTATCAGGAAGTATTGGTTTTTTGAGTCATTCCGGTAGGGCATTGGTGTTTTCAGTCGTTCGGTAGGGTACTGGTGTCTTCAGTCGTTCCGGTAGGGCATTGATGTTTTCAGTCGTTCCAGTAGGACATTGGTGTTTTCAGTCGTTCGGTAGGACATTGGTGTTTTCAGTCGTCCGGTAGGGCATTGGTGTTTTCAGTCGTTCGGTAGGGTACTGGTGTCTTCAGTCGTTCCGGTAGGGCATTGATGTTTTCAGTCGTTCCAGTAGGACATTGGTGTTTTCAGTCGTTCGGTAGGACATTGGTGTTTTCAGTCGTCCGGTAGGGCATTGGTGTTTTCAGTCGTTCGGTAGGGCATTGGTGTTTTCAGTCGTTCCGGTAGGGCATTGGTGTTTCCAATCGTTCCGGTAGGGCATTGGTGTTTTCAATCGTTCGGTAGGGTAGTGGTGTCTTCAATCGTTTTGGTAGGGCGTTGATGTTTTCAGTCGTTCCGATAGGGCGCTGATATCTTCAGTCGTCCCGGTAGGGCATTGTGTTTCCAATGGTTCCGGTAGAATATACTGTCTTCAATCGTTCCGGTAGTCGCTGTCGTATGTTTACATGCTTTCCTATCGTTTACCTCCTCTCATATTCCCTTTCATCTCTTGTCCTATCCTTTCCCGTTTCCCTCACCTCCAATCCCTTTTCTGGTTCCCGAGTTTGACTTGTATTGTGGAGGCCGTTCTCCCGTCGCCAGGCCTTTGCTCAGTTATTTCCTCTCTCTCCGTTCACTCTCCCTTGTTACGTTTCTCCCAGCCAGAATCATCGCGTTGCTGTGTTTTTATTTTGCGTGCAAACTTATTTTTCTTTACGAGTAATTTACATGCATGCATGAATCGCAGAGCAGAGGACGATGCCGAAGGGTACTCAATTAGAATATTTATGTTCACTAAACACGAGAGGTCCACCACATCAGTTTCGAAAAACGGGTATTGTGTGCACTGTTGGTAAGCGATATATTTTTTATCTTATAAGTTTCCTTGATCGAAAATTTTAAAATTAGCTTTAAGAAAAAGTTTTGAAAAGAATTGATTTTTTGCTCAAATTGCCACCAAAGCTCATCGAATTCCATTGGCTATATTTTACAAGCAATAGTTCAAGTTTTATATTTTCAACTAACAATTTTGTTTGTGTCGTGCAAAACTTAATAATAATAAGTCTTATTAATTATTAATAAGTCTTTTGTTGCTGTTTGCGATAAATTCGTTCCATTCAAGGCATCCATAGTTATTTGGACGCTGCTGTTGTAGTCCCCCTTCCTTTACGATCTTCCCGCATTCAAAAGTTTTCATTTCAAATTCGTGACGTGGCAGTGGCTGGTTAATATCGAAAAGCTGTAAGCTATACCATTCTTTAAAGAAAACTTCAAATTAATCTTTCAAAGAGCGTTCTCTTTCGACTATAATGTTTCGACTGCAACTGGCATCAGAATTCTGGATCCAACAGTGTTTTCGATGAGGAAGGTCGTGGCTGCAATTTTCTTTTTTTTCTGGAAGAATGGCTTTTGCCTTATTTCACTCATTTTCAAGAACAGTTGCGAATATGTGGTGTATCTTTGGGTACGTAAAATGATCATAATGCAGTTAAGATATCTTTTAAGGTCCGGCATGCCGAAGTGTGGATATGTTACGGACGATGATCGCGAAGGGGTTGGATATCGCCAGGTTGAATTTCAGTCATGGAACACACGAGGTATTTCATTTTTCATAAACTCGTCGATGACCAGAAACCTTCAAGCTGGAGCTTTGTCTCCATGCCCATTCTTTTGAAGTGATAGGAGTAAACTTCCAAATATTTTATAATGCAGGTGAAGAAACCTCAAGAGCATGGAAGTATGAAAGTTTGATTATTTAAAAATTACGCCGAAGTGTCTCGCCATGTCCCCTCCTTGTCTTCACATTCTGAAGTAGGGGGAGGGAGCGCGCAATTCACAAGGGTGGCGTTGGCAATACCCGCAGAATTTTTGCCAGATTGTGTTTATTTCGTATTTTGGTGACCAAACTGACGAGGAGGCAGCGGTGAGAGGCTGAACATGTATTAAGTACTGGAATTCCTCACCTCTTGTCTTGTGCGCTTTTACATCCCCTACGCTGTACATTCCTTTTACTGGGTGGGTGAATCAGATCATTTTTGATTCGAAGTCATTTTGAACCAAATTTCTTGTGGTCTGAATTACACCCTCCCAGTTCAAAGCCGCCTTCTTTTTTTGAACCTCGACGTTGATAGTTGCCGTCAGCGCAAATCCGAGGCGTATTATTTCAACTGAGAACTGCTCATCGCTTACCTCGTGTTCTCCGAAACTCATGTTTCGATTTTAGAATTTGTTAGATTTTAAGCGGATACAGTGGCAGTGCGGCATAGGTTATGTGATTACAGGCTTCATAAAATGCCTCAAATTACAGATGGGCGATTCAGTCGCGCTCTTATTTGGAGGGGGGGTGAGAGTATTATGGTATCGCTGAGAGGGGAGAGGATTCCAGCTGTACTGTCGATTAAAACGCTCGTTTTTGTACCATAAAACGCCCTTCCTGGTTAGATTGCTTGAGCGCCGCTTTTGCGAGGGGTCAAAGAGTGGTTTCCATGAATATCCGAAATTTAAGACGAAGTTAGTCGCGTGTTTGGCCTGTCCTATGATAGCCTGGCGTTTAGTCTGTCTCTGCACAAATTCTCGGACAAGTGTTATAGTGTTTTGATTACAGCGTTCTGGATGCGAACATTTATTGCATAATATTTTAAG
>JPKZ01001384.1:192665-248309 GCA_000803305.1 Toxocara canis | reverse complement strand
TCCATGTCTCAAAAGTGAGTTGTATTTTGAATTCGAAACTTTTATCTTTCATCTTTTTTTTTTTAAAAAAACAAATTACTGCGCTAGCTGTTTTATTCTTCCTCATTCAGTTTTTCAATTGTTGATTTGAACACCGACTTCTATTGTCGTTTGAACAAAAAGCACTGTTTTGGAAGGGTTTCCCTACCGCATAGCGCGCCATGCGACTTTTCATTGTTTTTAAATGTTTTAATTTTTAAATTAATTAGGGAGAAAGGTGTTCGAACTAATAGAAATATGTTAGCAATTATGGAATAGTGCAGTATATCATTAGTGATTTAAACAACCAGCATGATTCAGTTTATTAGAATTAGATATCTACTAAAAGTGATAGTGATCCAGGCAGGTACGATAAGATCATGTAAAGGACAAATGAAAGAAAAATAAAATGGAGGAACGGAGTGATGGACACAAAAGAAAATGTATCATTCAGAAGACCCAAATTTCATTAGTGTTAGTTGATGGCTGTCAAGTAAAGCGACTTGTGAGAGTTAAAAATTCTATACCCTAATGTGTTTCAAGAGAGATTGCTTCCCATATCTCACTCTACATCTACGCTTTTTCTAATTTCTTTAAGGAAACTGCTCCTGTTTTTGTCAATTATTTTATTCCAAAATTTTTTTTTTAAATCAAGACATCACTAAGAGCAAATGGACTTGTTCATTCAATTCCTTTTGCGCTTTTATTTCTGCAGCCCTTAACTGTGGACACGTTGTTTGAAACAGCTGCTGTAAAGTAGAAGGAGTTTACCTTATGAGATTCAATGCTCTATCGCATAAGCTAATATTTTTTTGTGATCTGTAGCAATTTATGTGAGTGAAAGGAAATTTTGGATTTTTATGTGAGTGAAAAAAAATTCAAAAGCTGGTTAAATAACAATAGCGTAAACGAATGGACAAAGCTACGAAAACGCAAAATTTTTAGGTAATATATAAACTGTAGTCATCGAGATACGACTGGGCAAGAAAGACGATAAACTGTTAGCAGCGAGAGGAAATTATTCAAGGATGATAGGTAGGATAGGAGTGCTGAACTTATTTCGCATTAGTTCGTTCAACTTTTTTTTTTCTTAGTATATATATCACAGATGGTTGCCCACGGTTTGTAAAGAACAGGTACATAGGCATTCGCGTATTTTTAATTTTTTCTTCAGCAAAAATTCACATAAGGAAATATTTTCCACGCAATTTGTCCAATTTGTCCAATTTGTCCAAAAATCCATTTTCCATGCAACTATGCAGATATTTTTGTCCATTACGTTCAAACCATTCATATGGAAAAATCGTCTAAAAAATGAGCAGGTTAGTGAAAAATGAGTTTCCTCTCTTTCACTACGAAATTTTCTTGGCTGTTTCCTATGATCATTGATAACCTTGAGTATGTCTTATCTTATGGATTTCTTAGAATTTCATCCTTCTGATTGTAATGCTTTCATCTAAACACTTGTTGCTCTACGTTAGGTATTAATAAAATCGCATGAAACGGCAACCCAAAAATAGTTTGCTCAAGACTGTTCTCCTTTGATGAGGTGCTCATATTGTCTGCAAGAAATCTACACAAGACTAGAAAAAGGACAAAACTTATACGTCCTTTAGTATCACTTATACTTCGCTAATCTATTCCGTTCAGAAGAAAAAGTTAGAGAAAACATAACATCTTATCAAATCAGGTAAGAGCAGAAGAGGCAGTTCAGCTTCGAACGAAATACTGGGAGTAGAAGAGAAGATTACAACAGTTCATTTAATGGCGAAAATTTTCATCAAGAGCTGCTACTTATGGATAAGATATCTACAAAGGGGGGGGGGGAGGGGGTAGGAGGTATAATTGAGCAAACCAAGAAGTAGAAAGTTTAGATCGTCAACGACAACAAAAATTCTCATACACGAAAATTCGAGCTCGAAAACCGGGAGCAAATGAAAACGTTGGAAGTGTAAACGTTATTTTAAGTATAAGGCATGCCAACTAAGACCTACACGATATTCATAAACATGTGATACATCTTGCATTTCTTGCGTTCGCAGTAAAGTTTAGCCCGTAAAGTTTTGTGAGTGGAAATAGCCTTGGTTGTCATTATGCAGAGAGCGAACTCATCGACGAGAGTCCATAAGATATTCCCACCTGATTGCTTCATTGAAATATATTATAATTTTGGTTCTTTTATTTAGTCAGTTAAAAATTTAACAGTTTTCTATGCGTCAACAATTATCTCCAAAGAAGCCAAAAACGTGTTGCAACATTCGAGAATAGAATACATCACCGTAGAGTTCTCAAATAAAAGATGAAGTAACGTTCTGCAGCAATCCATTCGCTTATTCGTTCTATAGAAACTTCATGAAGCACATCGATAGTACTATAACAGAAGTGAAAAGCATTTGAACTTCAAAGGAAATGTTCGCGTTTTTATATCTTTTCTATCACAGCAGCGCTTGTGCGGATATGTGAAAATGTCGTTCTGAGCATAGAGAATTAAAATTTAAACTACATTGCACAGTTAGATATCCAGAAAGCGTACGAAACTGTGAACCCATATGTACACTTTCAGAAAATCATCGACAGAGTAAATCCAGATGACAAACTAACAAAGCTCTTAGAAGGTAAGTTGCTGAAAAGAAGAATGCGAACACTTGGTGCAGAGAAATTCTCAAAACCTTTACGACAATACAAAGATGATATAGAAGGATATAATGAGATACAGTCATAATAAAATATTACGTCAGAAAAACATCACTATATATCACTCAAATGCAACAGTGTATTGAATGATCTCTTTATAATTTCTCGTGCTCAGCTCATACCAAAAGCAGATCTAACGATTCCATTTGGTTCTCATACTGGAGTTTGACTTTGAAGAAAAAAGGCAGTTAGATATCCAGAAAGCGTACGAAACTGTGAACCCATATGTACACTTTCAGAAAATCATCGACAGAGTAAATCCAGATGACAAACTAACAAAGCTCTTAGAAGGTAAGTTGCTGAAAAGAAGAATGCGAACACTTGGTGCAGAGAAATTCTCAAAAGCGAAGCAATTCCCTAGAGGCATCCCGCAGAGAGGCATACTTCCGGCCATTCTTTTTGCCTTCTTTTTTTAGGAGTAAGCGAAGTTGAGAAACACTGGAAAATGATACTCTTCGAATATGACGTGCAACTTCTGTACAAGTATGAAGAAAGAATACAACCGAACGTGGCGAGTCTTACAGAAGGATGATCAGAAAAAAAATCATGAAATATCTGACAGAAACGCTACAGATGAAAATAAATGACTCAATAACAGCCATCACCAGATTTGAAAGACCACGGGCTATAAGGCGCTTAACTAATGCGGCCATTCTGAAGGTATACGGAGAACAAATACTGCCAAAAAATAAGACTCGCAACCTAGATGTACTACACCTAGATGGTGTCCTAACTGCCCACAGCCTACTTTTATAACTGTTCCGTTCGTTTTACCAGCATATTCTCGTCAAGCATCGCGACAGCAGAGAAAAAAAAAACCTCAAAGTAATACAACAAGTTGGAAACCACTGAATTAGAATCATTCACGGTCGGAAACAATTCGAGCGAATTGGGGAATCAACCGGCCACAATATAGCTGGGAAGACATTTCAACATTGAGCAGCATGGACTTTAGAATAACGGCCAAGAAGATGGAAAACGACCAACATAGTGAAATGATGAACAACATATTGACAAAAACAACCCATGACCGAACGAAGCACGAAATGTACACCTGTTAAACACTGCGGACAAATTACCGACGGAGAACGATGAAATACCGAGTAATTGCTTTCTTCAACGCACTATTGCCTTTGAGATGAGTAGTGCAACGTTCTGATGTAAGCGTTAACCATGTCAATTTGTTTAGCTTACTGTTACTGAACATCACAAAATCTCTGATAACAAACGCAGAAAGATTTATCAAACAATCATTTAAAAAATCCGCTTGATTAAAAAAGCGATCAACTAGATAGATGATTTTACACATTACGAAGATCACTAGCCAAATTTTAAACATTCGATTCGAGTGTTCCTCGAAAATACAGCGCTCAAATTTAAACAGTGATTTAGTTTGCAGTTCGAAAGTAACCTTGCTGTCAGATACTAGATACCAGTGCTAACGCTTTTATATAGGGCATCCTATGAGATTTTAATTGTGAAAAGGGCGGAAGAGGTTGGGAAACCTCTAGCTGTAGTTTACAGAGTGCCCAGATGTGCGTAAAAGTTGAAATGACCATTTTTCAAAGGGCAGCAACCCGTTAACTGGAAACGTAATTTTACATATTATTTATTCTACAACGCTCTTCGCCGTATCCTCACCAATCCTCAACGATCTAAATTTTGCAAAAAAAAAAACAATTTACTCTTTAAAATTTCAAATGGTGAAACGTTTCGAATTTACTTCAATGAATCCAAAAATTAATTTCATTTCGCAATTTTGAAAAGAAAAAGAAGTTTTTGAACTCTTTCAGCTTTGTAGGTGTTTCTACTAAAAGTTTGTTTCGCCTTATTATTTTTGCGCTTCCAGTTAACACACGTAGATGTTCTACGTGGAGGGCTATGAGGTTAATATGCGTAGCGGATTGTACAAATAGCACTCGAGCATAGAGCGCGGATATTGTTTTACAGGCCAAACATGTTCGCAAACTTAAGCAAGAATTTTGAAAATGAACATTAGTATGAAAGGCAAGCAAAATTTGCTAATAGATGACGAAACATCAACAATGGATTGAGACGGTTAGCGATACGTTTTGATAAAGGGAAAAAAAATTTTCATATGAACGGCAAGAAATTTTATATGCATAATTTTGAAGCTTATGAATTTGGTGTTTGAAAATAATTGTTTTCAATATAATATGTGGACTGACATTGACGAGAAGCAGAAGACAATCAGCAATCAATCATGCAATCATCGAGGAGCTGTTATTATTTTCTTCGCAAAAGAGAACTTTTCCTAAATGTTTCCAAATATCATGCAAATATGAGAGAAAAATACATGAAACGTACGAATTGAATAAACACTCAAACAAAAGCACATCCCAATTGCATTTGTATTTATTCGTTAATCGCATAAGCATATTATGACTGTTGTGAAGCATTCAGCTTACCCCTTACAAAAGAACGATCATCTTGGAATGTTTGACAGTTGTATCTGCACAAGGAGGGAAGGCATCCAATTCTATTAAGCCTTCCTTAAGATGCTAATAGCGTTTATATACATTTCCTGCGTTACTTTATGAATGAAATTGAAAAGATGGAAGGAGATGTTGACATTCGTTGTCGTATTTAAAATTATGCTTCATTATAGGTTGTTTAAAAAAAAACGATCAACAATCGCAGTCACTGTAGCGTCAAGCAGTTTCGAATAGATGAAAAATTGCCATCTCTGAACGGAGATCGATGGAAGAAGAAACTTAACTTTTTCCAATGAGAATTTTCACTATTTTACTTGAAATTTTGCTAACGGCTGTAAAATTTCAATCGTCATTGTAAGTCTTTTGTATCTTTCCGTTTAAAAAAATGTGAATTCCTGAAAATAAAAGAAAGAAAAACTAAAGATTCCAAAGGCTATCTATTCATTATTTCGCTGCAATGAAATACGCTTCTAATCTGGCAATCTCACCTTATACATTTGGCCATAGATCGGTTTTATTGAAGATACCCACTTGAAGCATTTGTTAACATATGGCATATCCGTTCAAACAGGACAGATGCACATTAGCATCTACGCTTATGCGCGCCTATTAGTCAGTGAAGAGCGCTTCAGTTCACTGCTGTGGTTCGAAAGCAAATCGAATATTCAATTAGTTGGATGAAGTGGAGTGAAAAAAAAAAAAAAACGAGAAATGCTCTTATTTCACTGAAGCGATTTTTTCTTCGAGAAACATTCTCGATGAGCGTTTCCAATGTTAACTTGAAAATCGTACAGCGTTTGCTTCGACTGGCGAATTAACGATAGCGTAGAAAAATTGCAATAAATTCGGAAATGGGAAAAAATAATTAATAATAATTAAGATTATATAGCGGAAAAAAAAGGAATTGTTTCTAACGAGGAAAACCATATGATGGAACGGACCGTTGGGAGAGAAAGCAGGCTTGATTTGCAAAACACTCGAAACCATTTTATAAGGTAATTATTATGGAGCATTTCTATACTTTGTTACTTCTGTGGTTTGTGCTGTAAATGCTATACACTTCTCATAGGTTTGCTTTTTTTTTCGAGATTTACTTCATAATTTTCCACTTNGGGAGGGGTGGTTCTATAGCTTAGTTTCATTAACTAATAAAGTGGCATCATTTTTCTGGTAAACGGTATCGCTTAGCAATCATTAATGAAAGTGCCGTCTTCCTATGTTTTTTTACCTTAATCGCGAACCAACCAGACATGCGAAACATTCAGTTAATCTTCCACACCACTATTCAATGTTGCTGAATATGTCGATTTTTTTTAGTGCATCTGTTTTAAAAAGTTTTGAAAAGTATCCCGATGCAATAAGGGAGCAGAAAAGATGTATCCTCGGTGTCCATTCGAGTATCATCCAACTCGGCCTGCTGAAACTCACTTAAACGTCATACGGAATTAGTGTTTTGCAATTGCAATGACTTTTTGCAATGTCTTTGCAATGCCCAAACTTGTTTTGCAATGTTTTGCCATTTTCAGATTTTATCGCATAACAGAACAAATAAGAGCTTCCAAAAACGATTGAAATATTCACACATTCAATTTTGATGAAGCGCATTTGAAAGAAGACAAATTGACGGCTTGCAAGGGTAACTACTGATGATCATAAATCACAAACAGATATATTTTCAGCGCAACTTTCACTAGTTGAAATACTCCAAGCAACAATCACCTGGAAGGCTAATTCTCCTGCCCAATTATTGCAAAGATAGACAGCAGCAATAAAATCACATCGAAAATTTCCTCTTCTTGATTTTGAGTGCTCAGCAAAAGTCTTTTATATTATCAGTTTCTTGTTTTTAAATTTTAAAAAATAGTTTTTTTTAATTCCCTTCCACGCTCATCAAAGAATATGTATGCCGCTTTTTTTGATGATTTTTTGTTGTTTTTTTTCAGTTGCGAAATTTCAAGAAACAGCGAGTTCGGGTAAACTTTTGAAGCACATCTTAGCAAGTTTTATGAGCACTTATCGTTATAGCATAGACATTTATCGAAATTCATGAATCTTCTATCACGTCCGAACAACTGATCGATTTCCGTTAGAATTTTTAGCGTCAAACGAGAGAGAAAGAAGCCATTAATTTTACGGTGATAACACGCGTTTAAACACATGGGCATTCAGTGGTATTCAAGAAACAAAATAGTGGTGGCTTTTAGTTTTGCACCGGATTTCCGACTATTATGACTTTGTACTTTCGGCATCATTTCCGGCATATATACAGATTCATATATACATATATATACTTACATTTATACATATGTAAAGTCAACAAATCACTGCCAATGGCAGGTTAATTTTTGCTGGCTGAATCGGCGACAATCTCGAAGAATCATGCTCCACTTGAAACTGCAAATATTTTTCGCACACTTAGTCCGAAGAAACGAATTTTGTATAATTCTTGTGCATTCGATGAGGAATATTCCTTTTACATGTGAAGGTATGCGTGTATGGAATGCGTGAAGTGCATATGGTACGGAACTTATTAAAAATGTTAAGCGACCTCTTCATATGATGATAATAGAGACAAATTTTTGACGTTCAAGTGAACGCATCAGTGACTTCTCTCAATAGAAAGCACTAAGTGATCCATAATGCCATTGTTTTAATTGTGAGTTGATTCGCGTTTTGTAGTTGTTTGTCCTTTTTTTGTTTTCGATGGCGATACAATTTAATGAAATGAAAATCGAACAAACAACAAACGATTATTTACGGATCGAAGCAAACAATACGCAAGACAACAATGAGCATAAAAGTTGTTAGACGTGTTTACAAGTTAAGAGAAAAGACATATGGGTGAAAATTATTTTTAAAAAAAAAACTGTGTAGTGGATGAGAGAAATTCAAGCTTAAAAAGCTTTCCTATCCTAGTCTCTCACTGAACGCAGAAATCTAAACAATACAGAATACGTTTTTGCAGATCAAACTATAAATCCAATTTTTTTTTCGCACCAATTCGTTTGTCTCTTTTTTTTCAGATGTGTTCGATGCAAAACGCAACATGACTGATTGTGAAATGCATGGAATTCTTTCAGCGCTTTTAAGCGCCCATAATATCCCACCTCGGCTAATATATTGGCTTGGCCTTCAGTTGTGGAGTTCACATTAGAAAAAACGGATGCATTGACATCACAAATCGTTTTAGATTATCATTTTTGTTAACGCAGCGCAAAGACGACAAAAACGCTCCTGCAGAAATGCGATACTGTTGATCATCGTTTTGCTGTTCGGACGCCAGCATGATATGCACACAGCAATACAACTCACTAAGAACGAAAACAGCTTAAAATGATAGTTGTTACAGTTGGAATAGTAATAGCTATATAAACGGTTCAATTTATTGCATGAACGCTTCACGACCAATTAAGCACAATTAAATATGCAAGAGCATTCTGCTCGACCGGCTATGAGACGCATGCGGTTGGTGCATAAAGCGATTGTTGTGCCGTTTGCTGAAGAGATCAGGCCAATTGTCACTGTTGGCTTTTACTAGCTGCAATGTTCGTCTTTTTTTTCCAAGAAATTTCCCTTTTCTTTCTCACGCTGACATTAACACAATTGACTGTGCTCAATGCAGTCGGCAGAATCCAAGGTTAGAAATCTGGAGTAAGCTGAAACTTCGTTGCACCAACCAAACTTTCTCAAGCTCCAAAGCTCATTCAGAAAATCACAATTGGTCACGAAATTCTGTCCAGGAGTCCATGCAAGGCAATGGTATCAATTTTGACAATAGCTTTCGTATTTTACGAGCATGCTTATAGGCCAGATATAACGGTTACTGATGAGCATTATTCACAAAAGCAAAAACTCCATGAGCAGTTCGATTATTGATTGGCTAAAACTTGGCACGCGTATGAAAAAAACATTCCATGAAAGGCGTCCAAACAGGAATCTCGTACAACTTCAGAAGTTCCGCTTAAATGAATTCGACAAAACGTCGTGTTTTAGCTCGAATTATTCATTCAACCATAGGCGTCGTAAAACCGGTGACTCATTCACTGGAAAATAGGCTTTAAAAGTTAGCTGATCATGCGAGAGCAAAATATTCTTTGAAATCGATTCTTACTACCACTGTGAGCATACCAATGATCCTCCTCACAAGCATTTATTATTCTGGGCAGGATGTTGACGCATAAGCTTAGTGAACACTTCCTGCAAAACCCTGCCAACGTCATGTCGCAAAAACTCGTTAGGGACCAATCCAAAGAAAACAAATGACCACACATGAGCCAGAAACGAAATTTTGATTCGAGAAGATGATCGGAATGGAACCTGCAGATGGAAAGAGAAAAATATTTTAAATTGGGCTAAATAAAGAAACGTATATGTTTAAGAACACTATTGTTTCGTAGATGCATATT
Source organism: Toxocara canis (assembly GCA_000803305.1). Lineage (NCBI taxonomy): Eukaryota > Metazoa > Nematoda > Chromadorea > Rhabditida > Toxocaridae > Toxocara > Toxocara canis. The sequence goes on along the minus strand of JPKZ01001384.1, from coordinate 238,735 downwards.
GGATAAAAATTCGTATAAGGTAGATTGCAGTTGAGACCGTGTAATGCGTCGAGGAGTGATGGTATAATGGGTTTATGCTGACGTTTCGGCTCCTTGAGCCATAATCATAGCACAACAAGCTGAAAAACAATAGTCATAGTTTTCGCCAAACATTATGAACAACAGCTGCACTTCTATGAGCTGGAAAAAAAAAAGAAAAAACCTGTAATAAAGTATGCGTAAGTGAACAAGATATTTGGGTCTAAAATAAAGACAGCAATGACTGAGCGGTATATGGGATGACATAACGGGAGAGGTTTTGAAGGACGAAGGGGGGAAAGAAAGGTTGAGGTGAGGAGGTCATAGGTCGTGCAGGAAGATCTTTGGTTTTACGAATAAGTGTGCCTTTGCCTCGAGCAAGTATCCTGACGGCAATGTTAACTGCTTGAGGGTTATGGCATTCGACGTGTTTAGCCACAGGACTTGTTGTGTAGGATCGTGCAAATGGTGAGGTCATGCTTACTTCGTGCTCTCTGACTCGTTCATGAAAAAAACGGTCCATTTTACCAATGTACGGGGCGTCGTATGCGCAAAATTGAATGGAATAAACCACGTCTTTCAAGCAGCAGATGACACATTTTTGAGGGCAGATGACACATTTCGACATATCGTAACGCAGACGATCATATATTCTGTTGCGAACAAGAATTTGCCGGAGTGAGAGAGGAGGAGTTACAAATAGTTTAAGGGGGAGGTCTTGCTTGTTCAGGATGGAGACAAGTTCATCTATAAAACTACTGCTTGTGAAGTGCGCGCATAAGGAGGCCCGGGCCTTCTCGCGCTTAATTCGACGTGAGCGGTGAAAAAGGGTGCAGGTGATCGGCTGTTGATGAGTTGGGCTGAGGGGGTCGTTGGACTAATAGCCGTAACACTTCACTTCGAGAACGCAAGCTTCCTTGCCGTCCTGGTTGGAATTCGGGCAAACTGAGTGGACAGTTTTGAGAAACTGAGACATGACATTGCGTTTGATGTTGGGGGGGGGGGGGGGCGAAAACTATGACTATTGTTTTTCAGCTTGTTGTGCTGTGATTCAGGCTCAAGAAGCCGAAACGTCAGCATAAACTCGTTATACCATCACTCCTCGACGCAATATATGGTCTCAGCTATAATCTACCTTATACGAATATATCAAGGAACGTTTAAAAGAAAACAGCGCTGAATTTTTTGGCATACATTTTATTCGTTTACCGCTTAAACTTCTGCTGCACAAATATCTTGTAGCACAGGCGATCATAGCTAAAGGTCTATGAGACAAAATTAAAGTAAGAAAACTTCAGTCTCAATCATCTTCGGGTTTCTTCACTTTGTTTTCTGAAAGAATAAAAAATATTTCGAGGCAAGTGAAAATCATCTTCGGAAAATATAAATTCCACGTCGGGTCATCTTTGTTTTCAAATGACCAAATTGGTCCATGAAACTTCGTTGAATGAGCACCCAATTCATCACTCGAGTTCAAACGGATGTTTTTGTCGATTTTGAATGTGTTTACCGATAGTTGCGCAAATACTGCTCACAACAATTAGCTTACCGCTCGACGGTTATGTCAAGTGGCCTTCATACGGGTTATTGTCCAGCACAGTGCAATACAGTATAGAACCGTTTCGTGCAAAAGTATGGATACTTTTTTCATACGGTGACACTATTGCTGTGTGCTGTCCCACTCTGTGTGCTTTTCACGTTTCAAAATCCGCTTTACCTTCGCACATCCGTCAAACACGTATATAGGCTGTCAACAATTGTGTGCTGTGTGTTTGTTAGGCTCGAAAGTGCAAGCTGAAACCGGATCATCCAAAAAGTGCCATAAACCGAGAGCATGCCAGAAGTCGGAATTTTCAATTGACTCGGAATGTGCCGTACATAGACGATAAAAGCCTGCCAAATCCTGTACAAGCGAAAGAACGTATATTTTCTTCCATTCGCTATATTTTAGTCGAATCATCACCATATTTTCTATTGCAATCGTTGAGACATAGCTTCAGAATTTCAGAATTTGGTTGAGCATTAAAAAACAAAGTGGTATTTGGGAAGTGAATTTTAGTAAAAGTTTAAAAAAAAAAACAAAATATGGAACGGACAAACTTTTAAACAACGCAATAGGAAGCGGTGAGAGAACTTAGAAAAAAAAATGAAGGAAACGAAAGAAACTTTTGAGTGATGATAGGAATAGGATATAGGTTAGCTAATTACGGAAGATGAAGATAGGCTAATCTAGCTGAAAGCGGCTTCTCCCAGACAAGTTCCAACGGAATTTGCTGCCTCAATTAAATTACCAACCTCGACTTCATATGCGTACTTTGCCAATCCATTTATCGGATGACATATCGACATATATGGCTAGAAAATCCAACTGGTATGTCTAGGTGCCATTGAAGAGAAAAGAATTGCTTCAAGCCAAATGAGAAAGAAACTGTTACAAGCAAAGGTAATTTCTGTATCACTAAGTAACCGCTCTTCAAAAAGGCTTTAGCTGTAACTCCAAGGGAATTCAAAATCGAAACGATGATCTCACACCTCCTTTCTCCATCTTGCTCCCCCCGTCCATCACTCCCCCTTCCTCACCAACAGATTCTGATTGAGACTTCTGTGCCTCCCAGAGAAAAGGCCGGACAATGCAGTCGACTTTTGCGCTGAACTCCCCATGTGGTCTTTGTCTGTTTCACAGCGGGTTTCAGTTGCGCCTCTGAATCCTTATCGATTATCAACAGGGCTTATCGATTATCAACAAACGTCTAATTAGCAGAAACAGATGAGTGCTTGTTGTAATCGAACCGAACACGGATGTTAAACATTAAAATGAAAATACAAAAGGAAGTATCATGAAGAGAGGAATTCGTTTTGTGTATGGCGTAGAGCGATCGTTCAACAAATATGCTGGAGCATTGTTGTTGATTGTTGGCGACCACTGTTTGCGTATTAACCAGTGCTTTAATTCGACTTTTCGGCACCTTATTGAATCGAGAAAACGGAAAATGCTTTCGCATTCTTTGTTAGCATCATTTATTCCGAAGATTTCGGATGATGGCAAAAGCGCCGAAAGGTCGACAAAGAGTGATTAGTTTGCCGTTGTGCAATACGCGTTTAACAACAAAAGCGTTATAAGCTTTATATATTTCTTAAGGAATAAGAAATATGGAAAAAGATGAAATCAGACAACTGCGAGGGAGGGGAGGGAGGGGAGGGGGAATGTAGGAGAAGGAGATCGAGAGAGGGAAACGAGCAAGGTCAGTTTTGATGCATAACAGTCCATCGAATAATACCTGAATTTTCTAAGCGGTAACTCTAATTAACGAAGAGTAAAGGATGGAAATGAATGGTTGCGATTGCGTTAGGAAAACGAATAACTTATCGACATTGGAATAAATAGTAGTGAAATGCAACAGAAAACCTTTTTTCTTCAAAGTCAAACTCCAGTATGAGAACCAAATGGAATCGTTAGATCTGCTTTTGATATGAGCTGAGCGCGAGAAATTATAAAGAGATCACTCAATACACTGTTGCATTTGAGTGATATATAGTGATGTTTTTATGACGTAATATTTTATTATGACTGTATCTCATTATATCCTTCTATATCATCTTTGTATTGTCGTAAAGGTAGTTATTGCCTATCGACTAAATAATAGATTCGATTCGATTCGATTCGATTCGATTCGATTCGATTCGATTCGATTCGATTCGATTCGATTCGATTCGATTCGATTCGATTCGATTCGATTCGATTCGATTCGATTCGATTCGATTCGATTCGATTCGATTCGATTCGATTCGATTCGATTCGATTCGATTCGATTCGATTCGATTCGATTCGATTCGATTCGATTCGATTCGATTCGATTCGATTCGATTCGATTCGATTCGATTCGATTCGATTCGATTCGATTCGATTCGATTCGATTCGATTCGATTCGATTCGATTCGATTCGATTCGATTCGATTCGATTCGATTCGATTCGATTCGATTCGATTCGATTCGATTCGATTCGATTCGATTCGATTCGATTCGATTCGATTCGATTCGATTCGATTCGATTCGATTCGATTCGATTCGATTCGATTCGATTCGATTCGATTCGATTCGATTCGATTCGATTCGATTCGATTCGATTCGATTCGATTCGATTCGATTCGATTCGATTCGATTCGATTCGATTCGATTCGATTCGATTCGATTCGATTCGATTCGATTCGATTCGATTCGATTCGATTCGATTCGATTCGATTCGATTCGATTCGATTCGATTCGATTCGATTCGATTCGATTCGATTCGATTCGATTCGATTCGATTCGATTCGATTCGATTCGATTCGATTCGATTCGATTCGATTCGATTCGATTCGATTCGATTCGATTCGATTCGATTCGATTCGATTCGATTCGATTCGATTCGATTCGATTCGATTCGATTCGATTCGATTCGATTCGATTCGATTCGATTCGATTCGATTCGATTCGATTCGATTCGATTCGATTCGATTCGATTCGATTCGATTCGATTCGATTCGAATTACAGACATTTTCGACAATTTCTGCGAAATTGGCGAAAGGTTGTTTTATGCCTCTCATACAGCCAAGTGAATGTGAACGAAAAGTTATTAAAATATTCATGTAAAGCATAAAGGGTTTCTCTAATGCAACTTTGTCAGTTCCACTAGCAAAATGGAACTTTTTCATACCTTTGTAAAAAATGAAGCAAAAACAAATTTTTGAAAGCGAAGTCCATTAGAAACAGAAAAGAAAATTCGCAACAAATCAATCTTAGCATAGAAATTGAAGGTTTGCTGCGTAGTATAGGCCACGGCTGCGTCGTTTTCAATCTGCGATCTCAGTTTATAAATAGAAATTACACAAACGTATATGAGGGGATTTGGGCGTCAAAAAGGCACTAACTGCATGCGATTCATGTTTCCATCCCTTAAGAGGGTGGAGGGGAGGAAGGAGGAGAGGAAGGAATGGGATATTATGAGGTGGATCTACATTTCGTTGACAATTATCGTTGTCGAATGATAAATGATAATTTTGATGAAAATTTTCGCCATTAAATAAACTGTTGTAATCTTCTCTTCTACTCCCAGTATTTCGTTCGAAGCTGAACTGCCTCTTCTGCTCTTACCTGATTTGATAAGATGTTATGTTTTCTCTAACTTTTTCTTCTGAACGGAATAGATTAGCGAAGTATAAATGATACTAAAGGACGTATAAATTTTGTCCTTTTTCTAGTCTTATGCAGATTTCTTGTAGACAATATGGCGAAAAAATTTCGACGAAATAGATGCTTAAAAACAATTGGGTTTAGAATCGAGCGAAGTCCATTAGAAACAGAAAAGAAAATTCGCAACAAATCAATCTTAGCATAGAAATTGAAGGTTTGCTGCGTAGTATAGGCCACGGCTGCGTCGTTTTCAATCTGCGATCTCAGTTTATAAATAGAAATTACACAAACGTATATGAGGGGATTTGGGCGTCAAAAAGGCACTAACTGCATGCGATTCATGTTTCCATCCCTTAAGAGGGTGGAGGGGAGGAAGGAGGAGAGGAAGGAATGGGATATTATGAGGTGGATCTACATTTCGTTGACAATTATCGTTGTCGAATGATAAATGATAATTTTGATGAAAATTTTCGCCATTAAATAAACTGTTGTAATCTTCTCTTCTACTCCTAGTATTTCGTTCGAAGCTGAACTGCCTCTTCTGCTCTTACCTGATTTGATAAGATGTTATGTTTTCTCTAACTTTTTCTTCTGAACGGAATAGATTAGCGAAGTATAAGTGATACTAAAGGACGTATAAGTTTTGTCCTTTTTCTAGTCTTGTGTAGATTTCTTGCAGACAATATGGCGAAAAAATTTCGACGAAATAGATGCTTAAAAACAATTGGGTTTAGAATCGACAGTTGCTAGGCAAATTCTTTTCGCATCTATGCGGCTATTTATAGTTTTGGCAGAGAATAGAGTAGGAAATATGGAACATTCGTTGAGGTATAGGTGACAATGTCGTTTTGTATATAATCGCTACCTTGAGTTAACTTGTTTCGATACATGGCGAGAAGATTCGATTCGATTCGATTCGATTCGATTCGATTCGATTCGATTCGATTCGATTCGATTCGATTCGATTCGATTCGATTCGATTCGATTCGATTCGATTCGATTCGATTCGATTCGATTCGATTCGATTCGATTCGATTCGATTCGATTCGATTCGATTCGATTCGATTCGATTCGATTCGATTCGATTCGATTCGATTCGATTCGATTCGATTCGATTCGATTCGATTCGATTCGATTCGATTCGATTCGATTCGATTCGATTCGATTCGATTCGATTCGATTCGATTCGATTCGATTCGATTCGATTCGATTCGATTCGATTCGATTCGATTCGATTCGATTCGATTCGATTCGATTCGATTCGATTCGATTCGATTCGATTCGATTCGATTCGATTCGATTCGATTCGATTCGATTCGATTCGATTCGATTCGATTCGATTCGATTCGATTCGATTCGATTCGATTCGATTCGATTCGATTCGATTCGATTCGATTCGATTCGATTCGATTCGATTCGATTCGATTCGATTCGATTCGATTCGATTCGATTCGATTCGATTCGATTCGATTCGATTCGATTCGATTCGATTCGATTCGATTCGATTCGATTCGATTCGATTCGATTCGATTCGATTCGATTCGATTCGATTCGATTCGATTCGATTCGATTCGATTCGATTCGATTCGATTCGATTCGATTCGATTCGATTCGATTCGATTCGATTCGATTCGATTCGATTCGATTCGATTCGATTCGATTCGATTCGATTCGATTCGATTCGATTCGATTCGATTCGATTCGATTCGATTCGATTCGATTCGATTCGATTCGATTCGATTCGATTCGATTCGATTCGATTCGATTCGATTCGATTCGATTCGATTCGATTCGATTCGATTCGAATTACAGACATTTTCGACAATTTCTGCGAAATTGGCGAAAGGTTGTTTTATGCCTCTCATACAGCCAAGTGAATGTGAACGAAAAGTTATTAAAATATTCATGTAAAGCATAAAGGGTTTCTCTAATGCAACTTTGTCAGTTCCACTAGCAAAATGGAACTTTTTCATACCTTTGTAAAAAATGAAGCAAAAACAAATTTTTGAAAGCGAAGTCCATTAGGAATAGAAAAGAAAATTCGCAACAAATCAATCTTAGCATAGAAATTGAAGGTTTGCTGCGTAGTATAGGCCACGGCTGCGTCGTTTTCAATCTGCGATCTCAGTTTATAAATAGAAATTACACAAACGTATATGAGGGGATTTGGGCGTCAAAAAGGCACTAACTGCATGCGATTCATGTTTCCATCCCTTAAGAGGGTGGAGGGGAGGAAGGAGGAGAGGAAGGAATGGGATATTATGAGGTGGATCTACATTTCGTTGACAATTATCGTTGTCGAATGATAAATGATAATCTTGATGAAAATTTTCGCCATTAAATGAACTGTTGTAATCTTCTCTTCTACTCCCAGTATTTCGTTCGAAGCTGAACTGCCTCTTCTGCTCTTACCTGATTTGATAAGATGTTATGTTTTCTCTAACTTTTTCTTCTGAACGGAATAGATTAGCGAAGTATAAGTGATACTAAAGGACGTATAAGTTTTGTCCTTTTTCTAGTCTTGTGTAGATTTCTTGCAGACAATATGGCGAAAAAATTTCGACGAAATAGATGCTTAAAAACAATTGGGTTTAGAATCGACAGTTGCTAGGCAAATTCTTTTCGCATCTATGCGGCTATTTATAGTTTTGGCAGAGAATAGAGTAGGAAATATGGAACATTCGTTGAGGTATAGGTGACAATGTCGTTTTGTATATAATCGCTACCTTGAGTTAACTTGTTTCGATACATGGCGAGAAAATTTTGTATGCGAATAACAATGGTATCGTTGCCGGCGATCCAAGCAACACATAATAATTTCATTTGTTCATCCGCATGACTGCGTGCCTCTTGCAATTTGCAGAAAGCGTGCTTAATTAGCGAATCAAAAAAAGATCTAATTAAGAGAAACGAACAAACTCATAACCAGCAACTTGCTTTCGCCTCCTTCCTCCCTCAAAGCATCATAATCCACTGAGCTGCGGAAACCCTGATGAGCATATTTCAATGAATACTTATGCGTTTTTTTTTCTAAACTATTCAAAAAAAACCACCTTAAAGTTGCCTAACTATTGAGCGACATTTTCGCCTTTGAAATTTTGCACCGCCGACATTCCCATGTGGGATATTTTAACGGAAGCGGAAGAAGCAGAGAAGCTTTTATTGCTCTGGTAAGCATCGGCAATATACGACACCACTTTGCCCCATTTAAATGTGCTCCATTGGTCAGCCCTACGTAACAGTCTGAGACACAAACGCCGTAGGCGGAAATGTCGATAAACCATTTCATAGCTGTTCTTTGTCAAGAACAGCTACATAGGCAATCATTTTGCAACAGGCTTGTAAAGAACCAAGAGCGGGAACACTTTAAGCTAGGGGGATTGTACTATAGGATATGTGATATCTGGTTGTCTTATAACTGTACCAGCACAAGCGAGAAGACAAAACTGAAAGCCATCAAAATATGAATGAGAAGTATGATACACTCCAAAAACCCCTAATCGATTCGCCGCTCTTTGAATCACCATCGCAAAAGCAAAGAAGGCGCCTCATCAAAGAAGAGCAATCTTGAGCAAACTGTTTTTGGGTTGCCGTTTCATGCGATTTTATTAATACCTAACGTAGAGCAACAAGTGTTTAGATGAAAGCATTACAATCAGAAGGATGAAATTCTAAGAAATCCATAAGATAAGACATACTCAAGGTTATCAATGATCATAGGAAACAGCCAAGAAAATTTCGTAGTGAAAGAGAGGAAACTCATTTTTCACTAACCTGCTCATTTTTTATACGATTTTTTTATATGAATGGTTCGAACGTAATGGACAAAAATGTCTGCATGGTTGCATGGAAAATGGATTTTTGGACAAATTGGACAAATTGGACAAATTGCATGGAAAGTATTTCCTTATGTGAATTTTTGCTGAAAAAAAAATTAAAAATACGCGAATGCCTATGTACCTGTTCTTTACAAACCGTGAGCAACCATCTGTGATATATATGCTCAGAAAAAAAAAGTTAAACGAACTGATGAGAAATAAGTTCAGCACTCCTATCCTGCTTATCATCCTTGCTAATTTCCTCTCGCTGCTAACAGTTTATCGTCTTTCTTGCCCAGTCGTATCTCGATGACTACAGTTTATATATTACCTAAAAATTCTGCGTTTTCGCAGCTTTGTCCATTCGTTTACGCTATTGTTATTTAACCAGCTTTTATTTCTTTTGACTCACATAAATTGCTATAGACCACATGAAAATCCCAGCTTATGCGATAGAGCATTGAATCTCATAAGGTAAATTTCTTCTACTTTACAGCAGCTGTTTCAAACAACGTGTCCACACTTAAGAGCTGCAGAAATATAAGCGCAAAAGGAATTGAATGAACAAGTCCATTTGCTCTTAGTGATGTTTTGATTTAAAAAAAAAATTTTTGGAATAAAATAATTGACAAAAACAGGAGCAGTTTCTTTAAAGAAATCAGAAAAAGCCCAGATTTAGAGTGAGATATGGGAGGCGATCTCTCTTGAAACACATTAGGGTATAGAATTTTTAACTCTCACAAGTCGCTTTACTTGACAGCCATCAACTAACACTAATGAAATTTGGGTCTTCTGAATGATACATTTTCTTTTATGTCCATCATTCCGTTCCTCCGTTTTATTTTTCTTTCATTTGTCCTTTACATGATCTTATCGTACCTGCCTGAATCACTATCACTTTTAGTAGATATCTAATTCTAATAAACTGAATCATGCTGGTTGTTTAAATCACTAATGATATACTGCACTATTCCATAATTGCTAACATATTTCTATTAGTTCGAACACCTTTCTCCCTAATTAATTTAAAAATTAAAACATTTAAAAACAATGAAAAGTCGCATGGCGCGCTATGCGGTAGGGAAACCCTTCCAAAACAGTGCTTTTTGTTCAAACGACAATAGAAGTCGGTGTTCAAATCAACAATTGAAAAACTGAATGAGGAAGAATAAAACAGCTAGCGCAGTAATTTGTTTTTTTAAAAAAAAAAAGATGAAAGATAAAAGTTTCGAATTCAAAATACAACTCACTTTTGAGACATGGATGATATCGCCGCTTATAGCTGTTAGCTTATCATAATTCTCGAGCCATAATAAACCAAAAAACACCATACTGTTCTCAGATTTCGAAACGGTCTTTGCTTTTGAAAACTTTGATTCTAAACTGAAAATCAAAAGACTGGCTCTCTGATTGTGCAAAAATTCTTTTTTTTATCGACTTGAATATTTCCAATTTTCAATCTTATTTCATTCGTCAATTCCCAGGAATCAGTCGAGTTTAATGAATTCTTAATAGAAAAGCACAGTGTGTGCACGTTTTTTTTCTTGAAATATCCATTCATTTTCAATGATTTTTGCATCGAATAAGAAAAACGCCATTCCTTAGACTTTTAGGAATATTCGTAAAAGATATTGACGTTGAGACCATATAATGCGTCGAGGAAGATGATTATTTATGCTGACGTTTCGGCTCATAATGCCATAATCATAGCACCACAAGCTCAAACTTGGGTAATTAAATCAACTAGGTTTAATTATGCCGAAACGTCAGCATAAATATATTATACCATCTTCCTCGACGCATTATATGGTCTCAACGTCAATATCTTTTACGAATATTTATCGAATATGCTTCTGCGTAACAACATCGTTGTTAAACTTTTAGGAACGATAATGCTTTGGGTCTCTTCCTTCGATCGGATTGATAAACGGACGTAAGGACAAAAGTTCGGTGTATGATTGCGCAAATCACTGTAATGAATTCATACAGTACGGTTGACGGCGTATCAAAACCAACAATGTTGTTGAACTGAGGAAAGAATTTTCTTTCTTTTTGATAACTTTATTCGACAATCATTTGTTGCCATAGTTGAACATTACCATTATGCAATGGACATCGAAACGACACACTTTTTGGCAATTAGTCACTCCGATTTTTGATCATTTTTGTCGACAAACATTTGCTGTGACATAAAAAATATGTTCAATCTCGTTAGTGTTATCGAAGGAAGATGGTATAATATATTTATGCTGACGTTTCGGCATAATTAAACCTAGTTGATTTAATTACCCAATTTTGAGCTTGTGTTGCTATGATTATGGCATTATGAGCCGAAACGTCAGCATAAATATATTATCCCATCTTCCTCGACGCATTATATGGTCTCAACGTCAATATCTTTTACGAATATTTATCGAATATGCTTCTGCGTAACAACATCGTTGTTAAACTTTTAGGAACGATAATGCCTTGGGTCTCTTCCTTCGATCGGATTGATAAACGGACGTAAGGACAAAAGTTCGGTGTATGATTGCGCAAATCACTGTAATGAATTCATACAGTACGGTTGACGGCGTATCAAAAGCAACAATGTTGTTGAACTGAGGAAAGAATTTCCTTTTTGATAAGTTTATTCGACAATCATTTGTTGCCATAGTTGAACATTACCATTGTGCAATGGACATCGAAACGACACACTTTTTGGCAATTAGTCACTCCGATTTTTGATCATTTTTGTCGACAAACATTTGCTGTGACATAAAAAATATGTTCAATCTCGTTAGTTGTTATCGAAGAATCGACGATTAGTCGTTGTTAGTTTTCACAGAATGAACGAGAACAACATTTTCCTTTTTTTAAGTCATGCTTTAAAATGGCAATTTGTCAATAAGATTTCTGTCACAAAAACTTCGAAGCAACTTCGAGTTTCCGCGATGAATGACGAAAATCTCATCTTGATGAAGCAAAGAAAAAAGCATTCAGGATATTGCGGTTTAAATGCGGCCATATTTGCAAAAAGTATGTTTTGAGAGTTTGTTTTGTTCTGTAATGAATGAAGAGCGGAATTTATGCGAAACAACTAAACGTTATTTGGCCATTATTGGCGATAAGTGAGTTTTCATGTATAAGTGTTGCTGAAAAAAAAAGGGGGGAGGGGGTGGGAGGGGGACACTTCAGCGACGGGACTAATGCGGCTGCTCTGATTATGAAATGTTTTACTTGATCGCGTTCAGTGTTGCAAGTGAATTGTGCATCTTCAAAAAAAAAACAGAAAAGCACACTTAGCTATCGCTGTTAACGATTTCTTGATCACCTAATCAGATCAAGTCTAATTATTATCACTTGAATGCGGCTATATTAAATGAAAGTTTATGAGACATGTACGGTTTTCCTCTTTCATAAGTTAACAGCGATCAAAACTAGGGAGCTTTATAAGACTGATCTGAGCAATATGTTTCAGGATCGTAAAAATTGAAAATATGAGACGTGCAGCACCGTATGACAACGCTAATGGCTCGTGAAGCACGAAAAACGACTAATAATCGTTCGTTTAAGGCGCGCAAAATAAGTAAAGGGATGCAGCGCAAATTTTGCGACTTTCGATTTCCTACTCCCACAGCTAATTTAATTAAAATCAGTTTACATTCTCTGCTGTCGTTGACAAAATTTTCATACTGTGCAGGAGCTAAAGTACAACAGTAAAAGGGCGTATTCAATTGTAAGCCAGAGCTCCGACAAAAGGCTCCATCCTTTAAATGAAGGATTGTTGTCGATAAACTGCTGTATATTAACGCTTGATGCGCGGCCAACAAAGACTCGTTGAATTCACAGAAGACCGCAAATCAATGAACGAAATGAGGCAAATCAAGACTGGCTTCTTTCACAGGGAGGTCTGAGTCTACTGCTGCTCAAATAAAGAAAAAAACAAGCAAAACGATGTAAAGTAAAGGAATTTCTTTATGAAAGAAAGCCCGGAATCCGCCGTTTTCTGGAGTAAACGACTGTTGCTCGATCTTCGCACTTTGCTGTGATCGCGGTCCTTAGCTGGCGAGCATGTTGTTGGTCCACCTTCGACACGGTCACATCATATATGCTATTCTGTTCTACCTCGCCCTGCATCGACCATCACATTTTAGCTGAAGGATACCGATTCACCAGGCGCTCCCGTATGCGGTGCACGTTGGAAGGCCCGTAACTGTCCACAGGGTCGTCATCGCAACCGGTACTCATGAATCAAGCAATATGTTAACGTTTCGCCGCACCCTTCGATCGTGGCTTTTATACAACGCTCTGCCGCACAGCTCGTGGTCACCTTCAATGCGCGCGCTTGGGTGCCGTCAACCTTGGTAATTGCACCTCTTCTTGTTTATTACGGTCGCGCTCGATGGTTTCTTGTTCGCAATCATCAACATATAGCATAAAACAATAAGTGAACGTCACTCGAAGCAAACAAAAAAGAAAATAGGCTCATAAGTCTTTGGTCCGCACTCTCCTAGGATGGAATTCTCGGCGATTTACGTCATGGAGGCAAGGTGTGGAATTTCTATGACGCATTATTATGGAGAAAAGAACAGTTTAGCGCAAACTAGCGGGCTGATTTCAGCATTTGGAAGGCGAGACGGAAAATCTAGAATAAGCAGAAAATGAGGAGAAAAATCTAAAATAAACAAAAATATTGCTTGAGCTAAAACGGAACCCTTTCAGTGATTCGTAAGCGAACAAGCCTCCTCTTACAGTCCACTCGATATGCAAGACAGTAGCAGCGCAGTTTTCAGTTCCGTTAACTCGACACAACAGTGTAGGACCTTTAACTGGGCACACAACGACAAAACAAAATTTAGGAATGAAGAAAGTCGATGGGGGTTGCCGCACCTCTCCAGTGCCACAGTCCCATTAGAATTTTGAGGGTGGCATGTAATTTAGGAATGAAGGATTTGGATGGGGATTGCGGCGCCTCTCCTGTGCCGCAATCCCCATCGACATCCTTCATTCCTAAATTACATGCCACCATCAAAATTCTAACGCAACAAACGAAGAAAGAGGAGTAGTGGCAACATCGACCACATTCCACTAAGATGATATGATCCGCATACTATGAAAGATACTATGAAAGATCCGCATTTATTCAGTAATCTCGTCCACTGAAGAGCACTTGCGCCGTTTTTCGGGCTTCACATCTTTCCACATCTTAGCCAGCGAAAGGTCTCAATTAGCATTTAAGCCATTTGTTTCACTTTCTGACACGTCTCATTATTCAATTCTGATTATTCGCATGTAATTCTTCACCTCGCTGTTTAATATCTTAAATCTGTAATCTTTCTCACCACCGGTCGTGACACACTGCAATCAGGGGAATGTTTCCGCGACGGACACACAGTGCTAAATGCACTGTGCACCTCGTCTCGACACAGGAACAGGCACAGACAAAGACACTAGCACAGACACAGGCATCGATACAGGCAGATACAGACGGACACATGTAGACAAAGGTACACGCACAGGCATAAGCACAGGTATAGGCACATATACGGGCGCAGATACAGACGCCGACACGAAAAAAGAAACAGACAAAGACGGAAATAGACAAAGGCTCGGACACAGATAGAAACATAGACGCAGACACAAACACATACTCATCCAGCCCATCATCACACATATAATGCGCTTTTGCAAAAAACCTTTGAGAAAAAAAAAACATGAAAATATAGAGGAACTAAATAGGAATAGAGAGCAAACGACGACTATCATAACTAAGAAGTGCTATATGCCATTTCGATAAAAGATGAGAAAGTGTTCCCCCTCAGAAAGCAGTGCTCAGGCAACGGTGAGGCCGGTCGACGTTGCTATCATCGTTACAAATGAAACGTGGAACATTACGCAGGAGAATGCTTAGCACATTATTCAGATCACTTGATCTACTCGTATGCATACCAGGCCTCTTACAGTATCCATCATATCTGTGTGTATTTGTCTGCTTGTCTGGTAATTTCACTCCACGTGAGCGATTAAAACTGGAAAGCTTAATTAGTGGTGCTGCGCGAAATTCAACGAAATTTTCAGCATGATTCCTGAACCTCTGAATGATTTATAAAGCGCAGCAAAATAATACGGCAGAAAAGGTGGTTGAGAAAAACAAATACCCTCGCTTTCTTTTACTCATAAGGAAAATACCAGCTCATAACGTAACGAATGTTACCGACTAAAGCATCCGTTAAAATTAGCTCAAACAATGAATTTTTAAGAAAGAAATGAAGAATTTAAAAAATTTGTGAAAATAAGCTTTAAAAATTCTTAAAAGATTGATACCAATAGCAACATCATTTGTAATTTCTTTAACATTTCGTGCAATGAGCATTACCGTTTCATAGCGTAAGCTAAGAAAAATTGTTTCATCACATTTTCAGCCGGAATATTTCTGCGTTTTCCAGCTCGTCTTATTTGTATGTGTATATTCCTTCGTACGCTTGCTAATCTTCGTTACACCGATATTGTACTCTCATCGAATGCCATCATTTCGCAAAATTCTAAAAAAAAAAACTCTCGCTTCTATTAAATCGCTAATTTTCGGCAGGCATGAAATTTCTTAAATTTCAAAAATACAATTAGAAAGTGAAATTTCATGCGATAATAATTTCACAATAAGTGCTTTGTGGATACTTTTAATTGAAGAAAAAAGTCGAAAATTTTCGCCACAATCTATTTCCATCTGTTCATTTCGTCATTTAATTGATCTTTTTCGTAAACACATTTAGCATTCTTCCAATCCGAAACGAAAAACTTATCAATTAGCGCCTTCTTTGTTCGGCCTTTGCTGCTTAATCGTATCCAAAAACGGGAAGAATTTTCTTCATGCACTCCGAAATCCAATCGAGCCAATTCAGTGAAATTACGATCAACGCACTGAATAAATTGGTTTAAGGTTCATGTGTTCGTCTTTTGACGATCGAATTTCCATACTGTGAGCAAATAAACAGCAATCTTTCCTAGACGAAAGACCGCAACGAAAGACCAAAAAGACCACAACGAAAGGCATTCAAAATAAAGAATAACAATGGGGTTTTCATGGAGAAAAAAATTCTATTGTAGTCGATGAATAGTGCGCTTAACTCAAGCGACCGACAATTAAATAGTAAATTTACATATCTTACATATCATCTATTTTTCATCTCTTACCACATCGAAGAGCTCCCGTCATCATTAAACAAAGGAAACTCTCTATAGCATCTGTATGACAAAATGACTTATACGACTATAACTAAAGTTCGTGTAAGTGGAAAGCATCTAAACGTTAATATGATTAATGTTTGTAGGAAATCGTAACTTGTAAAGAGCAAATTTCGTTTTAAAAAAAATAATGAAGTAATGATATTTTACGTTGAGCAGCCATTGCCTAGCACAACATAATACTTAATACATGTGAACCATCATCGGGAAGAGAAGATGACAGTGAGGATGTCGAGTAGTAGTTATTCAAAGAACCAAACGATTGACCGACCGCATCGTACGTTTCGAAGAATCGCATTGTTCGTGAACGATTTTATTTTCGTGCGAAGCACGTTCGCCAAGCATAACAACATGCAGAAAATATGCGCCCGCACATACGCTTGCAGCAGCTAACTTGAACAACATTTCCTGCGCGCTTTTGCTAGTGCATTTAGTTTTAGGGCATCTTTAACGCCTTAAAATGTCTTCACCATTGCTTACTTTATGTGAAAAATGCGCAGTTCATATGACTCACGAAAATTTTTGAATCGCAAATTATAAATAACGATTGTTCTTTGCTAAGTGATCGAGTAAATATGATTTTTTTCTTCGTTTGGTGGCGTTCATTTGCTCAGCGCATTTCGTTATCGAAATTTGTTCTTTTCATTGTGCGTTTAATGAAAAGGATCACTTTAATTAATTATTTTGTTTATTTTAAATGAATACTCGCTGCTGTAAACGGCCTTACTGAAGATTACGCAGGAAGGTTATCTCGTTTTTTTTGCGAAAGAAAACCATGACCCGAAGAGTTTTCAAATATGGGACCAGTTCCTTGCCACTAATAGACATTTCGTTGGCTAATGTATTTATTCCGGGAGGCAATAGCTCAGTGGTAGAGCTCCCGATTCGCGTGCGAGGAGACCAGGGTCCGATCCCTGGGTGCTTCTCACCATACCACTGACAGCCCAACCAGCTGGTGGTTAACAACAGGCTAAAACAGCCAAGGGGATGGATGTGATCGCCTCATTAACATCGAGACATCGCACTGAAGACACGAACGGTAACGCACTAACGTGCTAATAAATGCATGCATGTATTATGTTATATGTCGACAGGATACGCTACAAACGAAAAACCAGGAAGAAAATATAGGGGAGCAAATAAAATTGATTGATTTCCAATAAGCAATAAGGAAAACAACGAAAAATAATGTTAAGGTTTCATATCGTCCAGAAAAATGCAACAACTGAGGAAACGGAAACACTGAAAGGTTTGCAATCACTGACCATAAAACATCAGGAATGTTACTTGATAGATCGGAGCTGCTGGGATTTAAAATGCTCCGAACATATTACAATTGGGAGCTAAGCGATGAAGTATACCTAACCGATAAAGCAAATCGGTGAACTGTAGGCAAGCCACAAAGCTATTGAGATAGTTACGGTTATGAAATATGGAAAGAGATCAGCTGAAATCGGGAAAACTGCTAGATGATGGACTGCGCAATACGGTAACAACGAGGAAGTTCGTCACAAAACTGATTAACGTAATTGTGATCGGACTGGGCTGACGATCGGCCGACGATCATTGAGGCAAACTCTGTTGTTTGTTTCACGACTCATATGATAGCAACCAATTATGGTAAATGGCATCGTGGAGATTTGCGGAAATCAAAAAAATGCAATCCAAAAAGTACAACTAACTATTATTCAAAACCTGTGCAACGTTTCTGAAGTGAAGCTGTAGATGATTCTTTGAACTGTTATCGTTTTCAAGTCACTCAGAAGTTGGGTTGGAGATAGCGCCTGGGGATTGGCTCCATATATATGTTCACAAATGCAGAGTTCGGCAGAGGCATACCAGTTTTTGGAGGTGAGAAAGTAGAACCTCGCTTTCAGCTAATACTTTTTTTGGCTGGGAAACTAGCTTCTTTCCATTCCTCTTTCTCGCCTTTCTGTCTCCTCCCTGTCTGTGGCTGTACGCAGAACTTAATTGAATGTTCTTCTTAACGATACTTCTCGTTTTTTTTTGTTCTATTCTTCAGATTTTTCCGATCGCCTATTTGATCGAATAAAATCTTCATCCCGTCTGAATTGGACGCGGATTCAGCATGAATTTACATAAAATTGAGTGCAAACTGAGTGCATAGCCCAGTCAGTACCTTATTGTGCGCGCACAATTTTCTTTTCTCGCTCTGTTTTTTTTTTTCACGTTCGTTCTAATGTGCAATTCACAGAATTCGAACATTTGTGTCGATCGATTTTTTTGGATGTTGAGAAGGAGTGAATCCATATTTCTTTTCCAGAATGAGCTGTCTAAATGTGTCTCTTACGATATGGTTACTAAATGCGGAAATCCTCACTGCTAAGTTCGTTGTTACTATTGTAATCGTGAATATGATGCTTGCCGTGCATGCACAGCTGTCTCTGAGATTATCGACGTTTCACGGATAAACGTACTTATGAATAAGATTTGCTCCAATAAAAAGTTTCGCTGTTCATCTCAAACGAAATAAAGTTTATCATTTCTTTCAGAGCTTAATAGCAAATCTCTTCTAGAAATTATTAGCAAATTTCTGCTAGAGGTTAATACGAAATCTCTGGTAGAGGTTAAGAGCAAATCTCTGCTAGGGGCTAATAGCAAGTCTCTGTTAGGCTTTAACAACAAATCTCTGCTAAAGGTTGACAGCAAATCTCTGTTAGAGGATAACAGCAAAGCTCTATTAAAAATTAATAGCAAAATCACTGCTAGAGGCTAATGGCAATTCTCTGCTAAAGGTTAACAGCAAATGTCTGGTAAAGGTTAATAGCAAAAGCTATGGCTAAAACTAAAACCTGCATCAGTTGAGTTTAATGAGAAAAAAATGAACAAAGGAGATGGTAAGAACTTTAATAGCGCTCGCCACTATTATGAAAACATGTTTTTCAAATAAAGTAATCTGATATTTCGACATATTTGCTCTCCGTTCACCTTCCCTCTGCTCTCCCATCTTATGTTCCTCCTCAATTACAATTTTAAAAAAAAGACTTTTGCTTCGTTGCTATCAGATGCACTCATTCATCACTTCATCATCAACGTTACGATTTTGAAAATTTCTTATTGGTCATTTTTTTCCGGAAGAAAAATACGAACATCTGATCGCAAGCCTTACGTAAAAGTTCTATGCTTCTTTTCGTTTAGAATCGAAAATTATAGACAATAGAAACTTACAATCAGATGCCACAAGATCGGGCAATAGAACGAACCTCATAGCCGTCGAGGTACCAATGAGAACAAAAAACATCCGAGAAAAATCTAAACTAGCCGGCTGAAAGAATCTGGTGGATTTACTTTTTTATTTGAACGTATCGCATATAAAATTTTACTGTTGGCATAGAAGGTATAGTATCTACATGCAATTCAAATACACAAGTAATACTTTATGATAAAAAGAATTTCAAAATTTCCCCTCATTTCTTTGCGTACAAAACCACCGCTCATCACGCACTCTGCTCTAATACTTACGACGATAGCATGTCTAATACTTCAAAAACAACCAATTGAACTCATTGCTTGAGTTGCGGCAAAAATGAGGGCATGTGATTTAGAAGAATAATTTGCCGTGAACTGCATACGTTTAGCGTCAGATAAAATTGAGGCATTTTTAAGCGAATAATTTGGTCAATTTGCTCCTCGATGAACGAATGATTTTTCTCATTTTTATGATGACCATATCAAGATGGTTGCTCGAATATAATTGCTGTTAAAAATTGATGAGGAAACGTCGACAACGAAAGAGTTAAGCTAATCACTGAACAAAACGTTCGGGTGAATTTTGTTTGCGAGAATATAGGTTTATGTTCAAAATAACTCTTGCGAATTATAGCAAATTATAGGTTAAAATGAACACTGGCGGATCGCCAGATATATTAATTCTCGGATCCCGAGGTTTAGATCATACTACCAAATTACACAGCTCCATCTACCTATAGCGTTTCTTGAGCTGAAATTACTATGCACACAGACGCGTACATACTTACTCATAGAAATGACGCCACTTTCTAGATTGTATATTTGCCAAAGTGCACAAAAAATGACCGTTGAAGAATCAATTTCCAAACTTACTTGAGCTACCTCATTCCTAAGCATACAGTATATGTCATACAGATAAACAGTGTATTTTATAAAGACAAGCATCTTTTGACGAAAAAACTACAGTATTGAAATTTATTAAAATTCGAAGGCTGGTTACTAACAGCATTGTATTCAGTCTTAATTTACTTTTCTTTTTTTAAAATCTGAAACTGCTTTTAAGTTCTCGATTTTCTTCTATTACGATGCAAAATTTTTTGTAAACGATTAGCAAATATTAAGGTTTATTGAATAAGTCGAAATTCATCGACGAAAAGCAAAAACAACATGGCAATCCAGCATAAACGAACGCGGATGTTGTCTTTCATCGAGTGCGCACTACAATTTTGGTAAATGTTATTATTCAGAGCGTATACGAAGCACTCAATATAAGGAACAAAACAAAGACATTTACGTCCGAAAAGCACCAACCACCCGGATTGAGGAAAATAGCGCTAATTGTCAGATAGGATTGAAGTGCATAACGTTCGTTAGGCAACACAATTGAGAGGCGATGACGTTCACAGATCGAAGCGTTGCAGGAGGAGGCGTTTTTCCGCTCTTCCGGCATGCTCAATCGCCCATCGATAAGGACTGGATTCTGCGACGGATCGCTACAAAGGGTTCAAGTAGGATTGGGCTCATTTGAACTGAAAAAGCGATTATAGCACATTTCACCTTTTACGTAAATTACAGTAAGTATTAAAAGGGGCTCATTTCATAGAACGGCATCGTAATCTTTAAACCGGATTGAGCAACTGAGTTCAAAAGAGACAAATTTTGGGGTTCAAAGAGAGAAAAGAGGTGTTCTAATCACGTAGCTATCACCCACTAATAGCAACAACAGTAAATATGGGACTCTTCCCACCGGTGGTAAAGCATACTGAATTGCTGATGTGTTCGCATGTATCCATCTGTAAATAGCTCTCCTGAATTCACTTCTTGACGTGCTTAACAAATGATAGCTCGGCGGTTTTATGTCGAACCGGAAGAGTGCATTTTCTAATTCAAGAGATACTTTGATGACTTAAGTGTCATTCTCGCCTTCTCATTATAAGTGAATTGTCAGGAATGTCTTGCCTTGGACTTGAATGAATTGCTGCTTCGCTGTGATCCAAGCGCCTTGAAAAACCACGAATACGTATATGTGCACATCTTCTCGTTTCGTAGACCACATCTTCGATGTAACGAATTTTCGTTTCGAATTGCAAAAGATCTTCTAGGGATAAAAGAACTTCATCCTAACTGATGCGCATTGAGCAACACTTGCTACATTTGTCTTCAAAAAAAAAGCCGAAAAATTTCTCAGCTAATATTTATTACGGCAGCATTAAAAACCACTTGAACGCTTCAATTGCGAATCTGTTTTCACGCGCTTTTTTCGGTGTTCTCTGCTATTCATCCGCTTTACTCTTCTCAGAATCCCCATATACGAAAAACGCTCTCGAATAGCACTGCACAGTGCTTCTTCCATAGAAGCTTTGCGTTTCAAAATTGCATATTCTATTCACATTTCGTCGGCCTTCAAAGTAAATATCAATTTCCTAAAAAACGCAAAAAACAAAGGCAGTATAGGTGTTATGAATCGTTGTCATTTGAGAGAACACTGCGTGACTGATGCACTTGAAGATACTAGTAATGCCTGCACCTCATATGTCAGATATGCAACCGTTCTGTCGTGAAGCAGTCTTCAATGTTAACTGAACAGCTTTTAAGATGATATTGGGAGAGAACTTGTAAATACTTTTTTGTTTTTTTTTCATTTATACTTTTTTTTGTTAATTTTTCGCTCCGTTTCTTAGAGGCATACGACTTTCCTAGACTAACCCTTTGATAATGAAGATAAAGTAATGGTGTTTTCTATGGCGTTGTATTAGCCGAATGGAAAGCGAACTATTTTCGCTGGTAGAACCGGTACCGTCGTAAGCTAACGCCAATGTGTCGAATGCACCGCTCTATCTCGACAGGTATCGGTCGGATGGCAATTCAGAAACTAATGATAACCGAAGCCTTTGCGCTACCTAATGTTTTGGCTCGGGAATTCTGAAGAGCACTTTTACGAAAATACTTCCTCAAACTGATGTTTCCGTTTCATCTTTGAGGAATCTAATCTCTGTGAAATGACATTTTCTAGTTGGAATATTTTTCCAAGCACTTCGATTTAGTTTAATTCATAGACTTTTTTCCTGAATACTTCGATTTTTTTAAAGCTGTAAAGAACGATTTTAGTGCAATTATGCTGAGAAGGCATTCGTATTCGCGCGAATCGACGATTTCATCTCAAATTGTCATCAGCTGAAATAGTCCCCAACATATGCTAAAGCGTTCATGCATGCTTTTTGTAAGTTCAACCGTAAGCAGATTTAAAGTCATTTTGAAGTATTCATTTGTTATTATTCCTTTGGTAAGGTCAATTTGCGGTAGACAACCTAGTTGTTATCATTTAAAATCATACATGTTTTAAAATAACGCTTTACGATTAAAAGGAGTTAACTTTATCAGCCTGTTATCCATAATCGGCTAGGCTTGATGTAGCGGAGAAAAATCTCTAAGCAATCGAAATCCCAGCGGTCAGGAACATCGGAATCCATAACCAACGAGATGTTTATCATTCAATTTAAGATACAGGATGGTTGGTGAGTTGGTGGGAAAAAGAAAACCGCGTGTTTGCCAAAAGAGTAAATAAACATTCGTTTAGAAGAGTCATGTGAGCAATACAAGCAAGTTCCTGGACTGTGGCTATTGTTCGCTTTTATTGCTTTGCAGAAATAGAACGTTGCTGATTGAATGAAAACTGCTTGGCTGCAATCGTTAGTAATAACAAAGCACCAAGGAATGTTCATGAAATTCGGACACTACTTCCCTCCTCTGTTTCTTGACGGCGAGAGCTTAGTAGAAAGAGAAATTGAATGATGATTGAGGCTTTTGATCTGAGAGGGTCTAAATGGTGACGAGACCGAAATGCACAGAAAATAACTTTATAGCGATTTCAAATCAAAAATCGTGCCAATGTGAGCCCATCGGAGAGATGAAAGTTCGTACACCGGTTTGGACAGTACCATTCCTCATACTTTGCAAACATTGTTGCTTTTCCACTAATAAACAGAGAATTTTGAGGTGTATCAATAACGCCTTGAAAACAGTGAGGACAGCCATTCCCTTCACTACCCCCTCCCTCTCCCCCACCCCCAAACCCTTTTCATCGTTTGTCCGAGCTAACTTTAAAATTTTGGTGATCGTTATTTCACTTCTTACCTTTTCGTGGTTTTTTAAAATTTTTGCAAAATGCACTTTGGTGCGGTCGTTTTTGTGAGAATTCATGTGTGATGCTTGTTTTTGATATAAGCCACATTGCTGCACAAGTTTGACACTATTTTGTTTCAAACGTTTGAGATGATGGTCTTTCAAGAATCTTATTCTCCGTTCTCTGATACGACGCATTCTACAGTTTCCAGCAGTTAACAACGAACCTATCTACATCTGCATATGATGTTTATTAGCCTGAGGGAAAATTGCCGTTAGCGATTTTGTGAGCTAATTTTTAACCTGGTCCTTTATGCATTTTCAGGCTCGTCCATAAATTTTCATAGATTCTTCAAGCTGTCTTCAAACATCAACTAATTAAGCGGTTGTATAATGGGTCGAACAGCAGCAAACCTAGAAAAAATAGAACAGAGAGATATTCAGCAAAAATTTCATACGGTTATTGTAATGCGAATGCTTTATTTATGCACTCTTTGTTAGTTGTTGCTGCCTTTAGGTGGAACGTAGTGTGAGCCTTTATAGCGCTCATCCATGCTTGCTTAAAATTCATCCCAACAATTTTAGACCGCCGTTCTACACATATGGGAAAATATTTTCATTTCGCAATTAATTAGGCAATTTTCTTTAAGAATCATGCTCCGATGAGAAATGCATTAGGTAGCGATTACATACTTAAAAGAAATGCCATAGTTTATATATGTGATATCGATTGAACAGATATTGCTTGTCTAAAGCAATGATGATTATGGGTATGTTCTTCATTATCATTCTTCAATTGAAGCACATTTTATCACAATCCTTGAACTGTCTTTTTTTTGTACTGGGTGCACTGGATAACTCTCCTATGATTGTCTACAGATAATTTTCATTTACAGTATTTCCCCTAGCAAAATCTATTCATTGCGTGACCCCATCCCAGCCCTCTCTAAAGCATGACATAAAATAACCTTTCTCCCGATACAGCCCTTCCTCTTCCTCCATTCACCCTCAACGATGAGACAAAACACTAAGGATTTCGGCACTAAAAACGCCACTCATTACAAGATTGAAAAAATATCCACGCGCGACGTACCCAAACCCAACGATATATCCACTCCCTGGAGAGCTGTGAACTTTCCAACTACGAGTGCTCTTTTCGAGACGATATGTCGTCTAATATTACCAAGATATCTTCGATGCGATTTGATAGAGATCGCATTTTGAAAAAGGCAATATTCATCTACGAAGTATCACTTGGGCGAACAAGACGTAAGACTAATCGCAAATACACATACGAGTAGAGCTAGCTACAGCAAGAGGCGGTAGACAAATCATCAACCGTTGTGTTAGCTGGTCTTTCGTTGTCCATTCCCATCATAACAAGGACCGGCCGGCCTCCTGTCGGCAAATGTAGAGGAGGATACTGTTGATTGGTCGGCGATGGCGATGTTATGTTTGCTTTTCGCTTACAAACACAAACACACACGCACACACACACACACACAAACGCCACACATTGCGCGCTACGATGGTGCATTGATGGCGTTCGTTTCGCGTATTGGTTGACCGAGCGACCGACGTTGTATAGCGCTCTACCACTGCTCTACGATGACCTATACCAACAACTATAACTATCAGGTAGTGTGCATAAAGAGACAGTCAATCGTTTCAAAGCATAACGCTCATTTTCATCGTTTATATATCTGTTTTATCACTCAATGTATCCACATTTCGCGTTCTAAGAATTCCGTTCAAAATTTGCGTTTCTAATGGCTAAGATATTGTTGTTATTATTTTTGACTATACTATACGAATTATTTTTGAACGCACTCTCGAAAACAATTGCCATCTAAACGTTCAGTAGTCATCTACGCCGGACAGTTTGAATAGCCGTTTCTGAATTAACTGTTTCTGAATTAAATGATTTCAATAGATGAATGAAAAATCTGCCTACTTAGATATCAGATAATGAGAGTTTCATTCGAAATGAAAATTCATAAAATTTTATTTAAAAATAAAGAATTATGTTAGTGAACATCGCTCGTATGTTATTGTATTCGGGATAAAATACAGGTAAGACATACAGTTTTAATTCTACGTTATAAATTAGTGCCAATTGTGCGACACATCTATGTTCTTTCTCCTTAGCAATCCTTCGTTCATTCGTCATTAATATCACTTCAACTCGTCATTAATATTGCTTCGAAACTTCTTTTCCATTGTTTCCAGAAAAAATTCTTTGTTTCATTATTTTCATAACGTTTTTTATAACGCTAAATCTAACCTAAAATTTCTTTTCCAACTGAGAAAATTTTCAGATCGGCGTTATCTTCGCGATTTTAATTGCCGGTGTTCTACTCTTGGCACTATGTGTTGCAGCCATCTATTTTGGCTGTGTTGTTAATGTAAGTAGTTTGTCGATTTTCTTTATCGGCTAACATAATTTACGGTAGTCTTATGGTTGAATATTGCATAGCAAAAGCAGTAGCCGCAATTGTTGCTGTACGATGAGGCTTTATTTCGTTTTGTTTTGAATAACTCGCTGACAAAATAACAGTTTTCCATTCGCACTGCTTGATCGATTTTATAAATGCCCTATAAGAGCAAGAAGTCTGCTTTTGACAGTAAACGTTACATTCTGGTACAACTGATTAGATTAAATATAACTAGTTTACAATAGTTGATCGATCATGATCGTTGATCGTTTTTGACCTGAAGCTCTATTATTTGGTGATGGAATTTCCTACTCAAATTCCCCGTCGACGTATTGCACAGCGTTAATCGTATTTTTGTGCGAAAATAATGAACTCAGAAAAAAAAGCAGATCAGTGTATTCATGAGCGAGAAAGAAACATTTTATTGTAATAGACATATATATATATATATATATATATATGGGGGGCAGTAGCTCAGTGGTAGAGCTCCCGCCTCGTACGCGGGAAGACCGGGGTTCGATTCCTGGCTTCTTTCCCAAATGATCGCCAACAGGCTGACCACCAAGCGTTCCGAAACTGGTCAAATCTATATACCTTCCTTATCAGTTGACCGAATTTAAACTTTTCTCAACGCCATTGCGCAGTTGTCCGAACTCTTGCTTATTTATGGCACTCAACTTTTTTTCTTACGGAGCTCATATTTTACTCACTTTGTGCACGCTAAAGTACTGTATGGACTATTATGCTTGGATGTTATGCTGCAATTCTGCTCTATTTTTTTTTGCTTTCGTTGGCAACGATAAATTATTCGTTCGTTTCATAAGCACCATCGTTTTGTTTGCCTTTATTTAAAAACTGACTGATGCCTTTGACTATTCTAATCGCAAATTTGCATTTGGCATTAACTTCTTAATTGTTGGCACTCGAATTGATTGCGGTTCAAAACGAAAAAACTGCGTTTGTCATTCTATTCTAAAACTGAGCGCTTGAGCAATATGCATGAGATTCTTATGGAATTCGAAATTTGTACGCACTAAGCGAATCGAATATATGCATTGATATTCTTTAAGAAGTTTCCAAGTGCGTTGTTGTGCTACAATCTTGCTAGGGGAACGAGACTGGCACAGAATCGTTCAAAATCATTTGAGATTTTAACAATCTTTCAAAAAAAATCTATGATTTTTTTCACTGAGCGAATATAGATTTATCAGTTTCAGATTCGCTAGTGAATTTTATTTTATTTTTCTCCTTAAAATTCTCTTCATTGGAACGAGGAGACCTATGCCTCCTTACCATTTTGCAAACAATAACAATTGCATTGAATCTAGTGCAAACTAATTGCATTAAATGGGAAGGAATTAGCAAATAATGCCAAACTTCTGCAAGAGCAACTGAAATGAGCAAGGCGGAAATATATGCATGTAACAATAAACAGCTTTGTTCGCCTGTATCCGGAAGCTGTTTTTTTCATTTGTAACGATAAATTTTCTTGCAAACAATTATATCGGCTGAAAAAAGAGACGATTTTTGGAGCCCCTGGATGGTGCAATTACTCATTGTTGCCCGCTTCAGCGTAGGCTTAACTACCATAAAATTTCGGACAAAATTGCTGACATTCATTGGCGTCCCCGGCCCTTGAAAATTTTGCAATTCGTCTTCGATGAAAATTTCAAGATGTGCAAAAATTGCAAAGCGCAAAATTTTTCAACATTCCTTCAAGGATTTATGCAATGTGTAATCGTTGAAGAACTGTTGTCAATTGTTGCAAAAAAATTACCCGAAAAAAATAAAGTTTCTATTTTCGCTTTTGTCCATACCGATAGCACCTAATTAAAGCACTTTCCTTTGCTTATCGCCAATAAAATTATGCTACCTTTAGCGGCATTCAGCCGTTTTCACCGCTCGAATTTATATGACTTTATTTGTTCTCAACGAATTCAAAAAGGGTTGCTTGTATGGCCTATCTTATGGCCTATGTAAAATCATATGCGATTGGCCTATCTCGTTTTATATGATCGTGATCGAAATCGTATACGGAAATAATTCTTTAACGATGCTACGCAAATCTTTGAAGGAATGCCATATTGGAATTTTTTAGCTAAAAATTTTGCTCGATATAATTTGATTCAAAATAACAGTGCTAACAATATCTGCCAACAAGTAATCTAAAAATCAGTGTCTTCCAACTCTCCGCTCTGCTCCCTCCGTATTTCTTTCCCCTCTCCGCCTTTGTCGAAACCAGCGACGAGAGATTTCATTTAAAGCTTAATTCATTTAATTTGAAGCTAAACTCATTCAATTTAAAACTAAATTCACTTAATTTGAAGCTAAATTCACAGTTCAATTTGGTATAGGCTCCAGTATAAAATAAGCGACTAGAAGTCGGTACGTAAGGTCGTCGATGAGAAAATTCTACCTAATACATTCCGTGGTTATCATATTTTCTTTTTGAAGTTCCGTCAACGAAAAGCAAGAAGTCGTGTGAAATTCATTAGACAAAAGTGTGAAATTAGGCAGTGAACTAGCTATTAATTATGTGAGATTTTCTGTTGTGTGGACGGCGCCTTTTTAAATGAGAGATATAAACAAGGAGATGGAGATGGAGGTCCTTCAATCACTCCGCATTTCTTAAAAAAGTCTTAGCAAGGACCCGGTTTGAGACCTCATCTGTAAGAATTGTCTCAAAAGAAATTCTTTAAACCCGCTTGAAATGGACTGCTAACTGTAGAAGAGCTTTGCTAAGTGAGTAAGCAAACAAAAGGTGAGTAAAGAGAGCAACGCGATGTGCAGAGATCGTGCCAATAAATGCAAGCACCACTTCTGAAAGTATACCAAGCGGCTGAAATGTATATTTGTGGATTGCGAGCGTCACTTGAAAAAAAAAGTGTGAAACAACACTTCATAAATACTTGTGAAGAGTTCGCTATGTTTTTTGTTTTCAACACCCAAGACTATTGTGACTTTTTTCCCATTTTTTAATAATACTCACTATTGCTTTTTATCGAATGAGCAGGCAACGATGACAAAATAGACATTCTTCATGTGCTACGTACATTTAAAAAAATATATACATGTACTTATGGAAGAAAGTATATATACATCTGCATATACATATATATATATATATATATATATATATATGTATATGTATATAAACTTCAAAATTTCTTTAAAAGAAGAAAGAATTAAAACGTAATATAAAGTCTATCATAAAAAGGCTAATGACTGGACTCACCTTCACGATAATCGAAGCATAATGTCTTTTGTGTTTTGCCAAGGTAGCAACTATCAGCACATCTTACGTATTTCGTGTTTATAGTTGCACCATCTTTGAGCGATGCGTTTACCCATTAAAGGTCAAACCGGAGCTATATTGAAAGAGACTGTTGAGCTAGCTTTAACGGTGTAACGCAATAGTTCGATTTTGTTGTAGATGAGAAGTGATAAGAAGCGTCGCTATACACCTCCAAGTATAGCACGGGCAGGTCCACCACGACAATGGCAGCCACATGAACAGCCGAGCATTGTCTATACCAATTTGAATACGTCCAGAGCTACTCCCACCGAGTTAGTTTGCCATTGTTTTCGTTCGATCACTCTCTAATATCTAAATAAACTAACGGCTTTTTGTAAAGGTTAATAAGTAAAAACATGAGAGCTTCGTGCTGACGATTTGAAACACCAACGACGCTGCGATAAGACTGTGGTAACGTTATGCCATATGTGTGCGCGTATCAATCCACCTATCTCCATAGCAGTACGTCTTTCCGTCCGACAGCGTCAACTCGGGAGTTACTCAACTTACAGCTGTGAAATTTAGCAGGTAGGTGATCGCCTATTTTCACCTCCAGATAGTTTGATGCTTGAAGGAATTATAGACAATTTAAAATGCAAAAAAAAAACTACATGATCTTTTCAACGGGCCAAGCTGAGTTCTGTGCCAGTAGGTCTCTGGGGAAAAACGGATTTACAGCGGGAGAACGTTCGGACCAGTTAAAACAGTTTTTCATTTCTTTTGCGAACGGTTTCGAAACCGCCTGATCTGATGGATTTATATGTATTTGCATGTGTGTACTTGCGTACATGTATATGTACAGCTCAGGTACACACACGTATGTACCTGATCTGTACATATACATATACTGAATTCAACAATGGAAAATTCGCGTTCGGAAATTTCTTGTTTCAGCGATAGTTATCGAGGAGAATCATTACACCACATTTTTGCCGGATTTGTCTATTCTTAGGCACTTTAACCACTATGCACATGCGAGACTGATTGTAACGACGTCCTATCTGTGCGTTTGTATACGGGTGTCTGTTTGTGTGTCTGGTAGTGTCAACACGACAATCACCGAAGCTGAAATTATGAAATTTGGTACTTGTAATCTGCACCCTAGGTCGACCTTCTGTACCCAGTTTCGAAGCTATTCATCGACATCGTGAAGGTTACATGCTTTTAAAGAGAGATTAGAAAGCGGTATACACAGTCAACCTGTCGAGTTGCATATGATGGCTTTATACTTGCGATCGCTGCAGAAAGACCTGAATTTTCGACATTTTGCGAACAGTTTATGCAACTGGCTGGATTGATGGGAAGGTTGGCAAATCCTATATCGTTTAGCACCCTTTCAAGCATTCCTATTTGTTACAATAGGTATCTCATTGATATCATCTTTTTTTCATTATGACTGGCCATACAGCAAAGAATCTGACCGCAACATATTGCGAGACCTAAATCATTTTTCTAACATAATATTCACAGACATCTGAAGTAACAGCTAATAAGGGCGAAAAATGAGCACTGAATGTCTTTTTTTGAGGTATGTGCCAACACAATCGCCACAAGTTCCTTCACCATCCATTGCACCGGCTGCACCGTCGCCCTACCAACAGTCACCTCATGCACAACCATATCAACAGCAGACATTCATGCAACCGTATCCTCAAGAGCTTGATGTTGCAACCTCAACAGGCTATCGTCCCATACAACAAGAAACCGTTTATCAACAGGCCAGTTTTTGTTTGCTGTGGTATGACTTATGTCGATGTTAAGCTTTTCACTGAACAGCGTTGAACAAATTTTTGGACCAATTTCGAATAAAACTAACGCTTGATTTCCGCTCTGAAGCGGAAGTATTAGCTTTAAGACCACCAGTCGATTTGCGTAGAGCTCTTTTTATTCAAGAGCATAACGCTTTGATGATGGTTCATCCGGCAACGATCAGCGCCTCTCTCGGTAGCAGTTCGAGCAAGCACAGTCTAATTTTTTACGCATGCAATGACTACCGTACAAATGTTGTTCAAAACGTTGTTTCTTGCAAAATTTTGCAAAATCCGACTTCAAGCAGATTCACTAGAGATTTGTACAAGATCTTTGAAAATTGACGGAAAATCCGCAGAAAGGTACTGACTTCATTAACTTTTTTTGCGAAATCTATTCGAACAATTTGTGCGGTTTCGATTTCACTAACGCTGATAAACATCGAGGTTGCTAACTAATTATTTCAATGAAAATTACCCAAAAAATGGCTTTGTCTTCAAACGACAACGTCCACACGTCAAAGTTGATCGTATATTTTTTTAACAGTTTTTTTTGCAGTAAACCACTCTTATCATCAGATTAAATTGCTATCCAGGTTTTCCACTCCTGAAAATATATAGGACAGTCCATTGTTCGTAGCAGTTCCTGAAGCTAAAAAATATAGCTCTTCAAGTCCATCAACTTTTTAATCGAATCAGATTCAAAATTCAAAGTAAGCTTTGCCCTCTAGTGGGTGTGCAAGATGTTTTAATAAGAGACAGGATTTCAGGCCTTTGAAGTAATGAGGATTCCTGGTGGAAACCTTTGGTTGCTAAACACAAATAGTTCAGTATATTTTATCATTATTCACCATGAATTTTATATCATTTACCGTTCCTGGGAAACTTTCAAAGTTCTTAAAGACTTTGGGGTCTTTATTCGTGACCTTAGACTTTAAAATATGCCAATTAAACACTAATCGAAACGCAGAAAAGAACTACAGCGGAAGTCGAAACTGGATGGGATCATTTTCAGTGGTTTTTTTCTTTGAATCACTGATACATTATGCTTCTTCCACAATCGGTAAAGTATTTTTTTTTTGTGCGTTCCGGACAGATAATATTGAAGTGGTTTTCCAGGGTCCTACTACTACATGGCATACAGTAACTACGACTGCAAGTGGTGGTCAAAACGATAGCACGACATCCGCACAGCTCCCACTACCTGTATACCATACATCCTCTGTTTAAGACATAAGAAATGACATATGAAACTGCAACAACTATAAAAGATCAATGAACCATTCAGTAGAAAGTCATATGAATTTTGAAACCAACAACTAAGCCAAATTTTTCAAAATCTTGTTGGTTTCCGCAGAAAATCTATAGGATGACCTATACGATGATATTATAGGGACTCTTAAATACTGGCTTCGTAGACTATCGAAAAGCCGACTTTTTCTTAGGGAATTATTTGTCACCACCAAATGTGCCCTGAATAGTCATAAAAGACCATAGACTAATTAGAGCTTCTGGGGATCCTCGAATTAATATTTGGATCGTTGCTAATTCGATGATTCAAAAGATCCAAAACAGTCTCTGTTCGCACTGTTTCTATCTACTTCTGTTCCACAGAAAGGCACAGAACAGTTTAAGAAAAAGCGGAACAGGATTATCATTAACGGCGAGCAACAGAGGAGTACCTTGATAACACTTTGGTTATTATGCGAACAATAAGAAAAGACTCAGTCAACTCACTTTTGTACTTCTCTTGTAAATAACGTTTTCTGCAAATGCTTTATTCTTTGTACCTCGAGATTCGTGCATTTAATTTGTTCCAAATATTCAGTTCATTAGTTTCACTATTTTTTGTTGATGGCGTTATTTTTAAATGCCCGATCACTCACGAATAGTCATGGACTGTCGTTGTCTCTCGCCCCTCCCCTTCCTCAATCGTAACCTACCTATCACTGAATGAAAATTACCCAAAAAATGGCTTTGTCTTCAAACGACAACGTCCACACGTCAAAGTTGATCGTATATTTTTTTAACAGTTTTTTTTGCAGTAAACCACTCTTATCATCAGATTAAATTGCTATCCAGGTTTTCCACTCCTGAAAATATATAGGACAGTCCATTGTTCGTAGCAGTTCCTGAAGCTAAAAAATATAGCTCTTCAAGTCCATCAACTTTTTAATCGAATCAGATTCAAAATTCAAAGTAAGCTTTGCCCTCTAGTGGGTGTGCAAGATGTTTTAATAAGAGACAGGATTTCAGGCCTTTGAAGTAATGAGGATTCCTGGTGGAAACCTTTGGTTGCTAAACACAAATAGTTCAGTATATTTTATCATTATTCACCATGAATTTTATATCATTTACCGTTCCTGGGAAACTTTCAAAGTTCTTAAAGACTTTGGGGTCTTTATTCGTGACCTTAGACTTTAAAATATGCCAATTAAACACTAATCGAAACGCAGAAAAGAACTACAGCGGAAGTCGAAACTGGATGGGATCATTTTCAGTGGTTTTTTTCTTTGAATCACTGATACATTATGCTTCTTCCACAATCGGTAAAGTATTTTTTTTTTGTGCGTTCCGGACAGATAATATTGAAGTGGTTTTCCAGGGTCCTACTACTACATGGCATACAGTAACTACGACTGCAAGTGGTGGTCAAAACGATAGCACGACATCCGCACAGCTCCCACTACCTGTATACCATACATCCTCTGTTTAAGACATAAGAAATGACATATGAAACTGCAACAACTATAAAAGATCAATGAACCATTCAGTAGAAAGTCATATGAATTTTGAAACCAACAACTAAGCCAAATTTTTCAAAATCTTGTTGGTTTCCGCAGAAAATCTATAGGATGACCTATACGATGATATTATAGGGACTCTTAAATA
Source organism: Toxocara canis (assembly GCA_000803305.1). Taxonomy (NCBI): domain Eukaryota; kingdom Metazoa; phylum Nematoda; class Chromadorea; order Rhabditida; family Toxocaridae; genus Toxocara; species Toxocara canis. The sequence continues at coordinate 204,802 of JPKZ01001384.1, read as the reverse complement.
CTGGCTTCGTAGACTATCGAAAAGCCGACTTTTTCTTAGGGAATTATTTGTCACCACCAAATGTGCCCTGAATAGTCATAAAAGACCATAGACTAATTAGAGCTTCTGGGGATCCTCGAATTAATATTTGGATCGTTGCTAATTCGATGATTCAAAAGATCCAAAGCAGTCTCTGTTCGCACTGTTTCTATCTACTTCTGTTCCACAGAAAGGCACAGAACAGTTTAAGAAAAAGCGGAACAGGATTATCATTAACGGCGAGCAACAGAGGAGTACCTTGATAACACTTTGGTTATTATGCGAACAATAAGAAAAGACTCAGTCAACTCACTTTTGTACTTCTCTTGTAAATAACGTTTTCTGCAAATGCTTTATTCTTTGTACCTCGAGATTCGTGCATTTAATTTGTTCCAAATATTCAGTTCATTCGTTTCACTATTTTTTGTTGATGGCGTTAATTTTTAAATGCCCGATCACTCACGAATAGTCATGGACTGTCCTTGTCTCTCGCCCCTCCCCTTCCTCAATCGTAACCTACCTATCACTGATTTCTAATTCTTTTCATTGCGAGCTGGGTTCAAGGACACCTTACTGTTCCTCCAAATTTTGGGATTTGCTTCCAGCCACAATTCTCAGCGTGATCGAGCTCGTGGTATTTTTTGCGATTCATCTTATTTTATGTTCCAACTCTTCTCCTTTCACGCTATTTTTTTCCCGCGCCAACATTAATCCGAAATCCAGCTTCGACTTATGACTACCCTTTCCACACCATATCCCCTCCCCCCTCCCCTCCCCTTGACTTGAGTAGAACGTAACTGTACGCAAGTGCTTTCTTTTGTTGGATTTGGGCGTGTGAGTGCTCGGTATCGATGAGAAGGAACGACATTACTTACGCGCCAAAGTTAGTTATATTCGTTTATTTTTGCTGAATGCGGTGCTGTCAACTTTACGAGATAAGTCGGTCATCGATTTCTTCGAAATGATTTTTTCTTTATTTGTAATTGTTTCGTTGAATAATGAAGAGCGATTTGAAACGGTCATAAAAATGGCTCATCCAATAAACGCAATATTCTCATTTTGTTTTCTACAAGACATTTCGCGTTAAGCTTGAAATTCTATTGGCGAAGTTTGCGATAGGTATACTTCCGGTTGCCAAAACCGGGTGGATACTTTTGGTTGCCCAAACCGGGTGGGTACTTTTGGTTGCCCAAACCGGATCTTTTGAATCTCTTCGATTTTGAAAGAATCATCTGGTAATATCGCTTCGCCTATTTTGTATTAGCATTTGTCTATAACGCTTAGTAATCACAAAAAAAAAGAAAAAAAACAAGCGAGAAGACTTCATTCTAGGTACAAAAAACGTTTATAAATGGTGAAGTTTTCAGTGAAACAACTTCAACATCTTACTCCTTTTAACAATAACAGCGCAATTCCATTATGACAATATTCCCCAACAATTCCAACTCGGAGGCAAAGCGCAGCTGCATCCGATCCTACCAAGTCGATTATCTCAAGCTCTCTTCTCTGTTATCCGTTACCCCACAAGCATACAACTGAAGCGCCGTTGTAGTGAAGCTGGGCACACTGTTAAAAAAGAACAGAACAGCGGGAATAAGAAATCGGAGTCTCACGTGATTATTCCAAATGGTTCCCAAATTCCTCGAAGCCTCTTCACTTTACCTTTACATTACTCTTGCACTCGAGGTATATCAATCCATAGCATGTTTCATTTCCTCCACAGGTAAATTCAAGCTTGCCGACAACAGCGTTCAAAACTAGTTGCATCATTGCCTGGTTTCTAATGTCGACCACAAGTGAAAACATCTTGATATTGTGGTCCTCACCCAGAAAAGGACCCCCCCCCCCCAAAAAAGCCCCCCCCCCCCCCCCCATAAAAGTTCCTCGCAAAACTGCACAAAGTGCGAAGAAAACCGCATTAACGTTGATCGACGCTTCAGCGTTAAAGGGCAAACAACGGCAATAAAGTAGACATTTTCAGTGTTAATAAGATTGCCCAAAACGAAACAACTACCGCAAATATGTCTTACTATAGGAAAAATTTCATAACGGCTTTCTTATGCATATCTTCTCTTTTCTTTCATCCACACAAGAATTCAAAACAACGCAAACAAAAATGAGCGACAAATACAAAGAGAGACAAGGAATGATCGATTTTAAGGAGAGTTTGATAAGAGTTTGTATAAAATGTAAGAGTAGAAAGGTGAGGAGACTGAATTCGCACAAAAGACTGGATTCGAGAAGTGAAGGTAGTCGTAAGGATTGCCATCCGAACATGACATGAAACAGGAAGATAAGTTTGATGAGGAAACTGACTTGAGGAAGGCACGCTCAAATCGGAATTTACGATATCAGGTCGTCATATATAAAGTAGGGTAACGACGACATGCCATTATCGAAGTCCGAAAACAACAGCGACTGCTATATCATTTCCGCAAAACATGATTAAACAGCGAAAACCGCTGCATGCTTCGAAATAGCATATTAGCTGCATGCAACCAATGAATGATACCACTTAATCGTTGTATCTTTTGTGTGTAGTACAAAAGTGTAGATGGTATAGAGTGTAGTAGTAGATGGTATTGCAAAACAAAATGAATGCGGAGACAACATTACAGCACCCATATCCGCTTTCGAGTAAAAATACACTGTAATACTCATACCAAAAACTTATACAATGAATATAACTGCACACAAGCACATAACGTGAAAGAAACTTCTCCCATTCACATAATGAAGACAACATGAAACCTGTTACGCCTAAACAACCTCCTCAATACATACACTGCGAAATTTTTTTTCACTCAAAATCAAACTTACAAAATCCTCAATAGCAGCGAACGCGATTTTGTTCTTGACAAGATAGTTCAAACATAGCACTTTACAAATAAACTTTACTGATGATCGGCGAGATCCTTCTGCTCGAAATAGATGCTAATGAGCGCAATGAATAACGAAAACTCATTCGGGGTAGGAACATCACCGACCGCTAAACCACTGCTATCGTCGGCAGGTGTGGCACGCAGTAAACGACACTGTTTTGCGAACGCACGCAATGATGCACACACGTCGTGCAATAATGGCTTTTCTACCACCAACAATACCGAATACAACCACTGGAAGAGCTGCTTCGAATAACCGTCCTCCAAGAACATCTACAATCCAATCTTTGCTTGTACTGTTCTAACAAAAAAAACTTCAACTAACAGGTGACGTGAAGAGAACAATTAATAACAATCTATTGGTTCCCTAAAACGATATAACACCCCCGTACATTCATTGTTACTGGCCTTATATCACTTATGCAATACGGTCTATACTCACCTATTATATTTACTTACCAATTGTTATATTTGCCAACCCTCGATCCTATATCAGCTCAGCCATAGTGGAAGCCTTTATCGGTAATAACTATTGCAGATGGGCTTCCTGCTCAATTCTGACAAATTCGAGCAAACATTCGTTCAACGGACTTACGGACCTTTAAGCGCTCTTCACCGCAACAAAAGCTCATTACGGATTCGTCACGTCTACGTTATGTATGCATGTACGTATGTATGTGAGCCTGTCTAACCGGTAGTTTTAAATCCTGAACCGGAAAAGCTTTTGCGATGAAACTTGATAGGTATAGTCTACTGCAGTGTCAGGAATCCCAAACAAAAACCTGAGACGATTCACGGTTTTTAACGGGAGTTATAGTGCGCCCTAAGCTAGCGAGAAGAGAAGAGTAAAGGAGAAACTCTCAAGTTCAGTTCCTGGAGCCAAAGTCTGGATTCATATGGAGCAAAACGCTGCAAGCTTAATCGTGTTCCCAGTTCAGAATGTGAGCTCCTCAATGCGAATTTGGTAATTTTAGCAGGCGTGGTAGTGAAGAAAAATTAGAAAACGGGAGTGAAAATACTGAAAAGAAAAAGAACGGCAACAGTTCTAATTTCATGAACGGGTCGCTCCACTAGCACCACTTCACAAAAAAGTCAAATGCAATTGTTTAAGCGCCGGTTGAGCGGAAATGGCCGTGCGTGGCTAAACATTCGTCAGTCGTTTTCCTGGCATTTATAATACCACTTCATGCGAGGTCGCGGAAATCGCATGCCTTACAGTTTCTCCGCCAGATTTTGCAATTTGCTAAAAATCTGATAAGATTAGGCCGTTTTTTAAAACACCAATGAGCCTCACCCAAATATTGCACGCCACACATAATATGCAGCCGAATTTCTGAAACAAAAATGATTGAAGGATGAATAAATGCGGACAAACATTTCTGTTCAACCCGCAATCAAACAGCTCCTCTTGAATGTGCACTGCCAAGTGGTGTTAATCAAGTGCAGTGCTTAGTTCACAAAACCAAAACTGGCGTTGCCGTTGGCGCCATTCCCCCCGCCCATTTTGTGATAGTTCTTTCCCCGAAATCACTACTTCCTTTCCACAAACTCCCATCAGAATTATCTTTAATGCGCTTACAGTTCGTTACAATCTGCATCCTATGAGTCCAAAATACCGGTACCAAGAACTGACGCTGAAGGCAAATATTCGCCTGATCGAACTTTCCGGCCTAATTACTTTCCAAGCATTATAACCTCTTTAATTAACCATACATTGTTTTTCAGCAAAGCTATTAAATTTGAACCGTAACGACGTGAATTAATTTCCAGGATAGGTAAACAGAGCCCTTACAAAGCGTCTCAACTGCCAAATGCTTAAATGCAACCTCGACGCAAAAACTGAAGTCGCAAAAATGAGAAACATAGTAAATCCCCTTCAAAGAAATGACAAAGTGATAATCAGATCAAAAAATTGAATGACACCTTCTGCCCAAAACTGAGATCACAAAGAGATCGCATGTCAAAGTCTTATTTTCGATTAATGAATACCAAGCAGTTACTAGCCGATACAATTACAGTCGATAGCTCATTCGAAAAAATAACAAAGATAAGCGATCATGGATTATGTTTAGATCAGAAGTTTGGCGTGACTATCGGTAATCACGTCGAAAAGTTGATCGGACATTATCCTTACAGATTTAGATAAACATCGAACTAGTCGACGACATATCGCCGCATTTGTTCACAACCCAATAACAACGAATCAAATCCAACTCTATGCATGCACACTCTGGCGTTCCAAAGTCGAAAATTTTTTAAACGGGTACTCACATCTTGGGAACATCCTTCAAAAATTTCTTTCAAAAGCAATTTCCATGAATGGAGTATATTTTAAATGTATTATGCTACTGCTCAACAATACTATGGCAAATACTGCGAAGAACACAAGATAAATGACCATTCCGGGCAAAACTGACCATCGAGACTTTCTGACCCGTAATTTTAGACTGCAGAAATGATAGAAGTACGCAATGAATACGCACAGCCACAGCCGTTCTATAGTCTGCGTTCGTTGCGACGAAGAAATGAAGTAAAGTTCACAAATGTCATTCAGATGGACTGTCTACACATCTGTGTCTTCTCCTCTTTTTCGCAGCGCATACGATAAAATCATGTTAATTTCAATAAGATGTTTTCACATAGTGAAATTTCAAAAAATTCAACAAACAAACAACGCACTTGCACCAGATGTTGGATGAGAGAGTTGACCTGATTCTCGGACAGGTTCATAACAATTGCTGGTGTCGGTAAATGACCACTTCGAAATGCTCGGCCACTGTTACGTTCTTCTCCTATCTCGTTCGCCTTTCCTGTTATCTCCTCTTTCTCGCCCAAGCAGAACAAGCGCCAACGTTCATAATCACCCTATGATTCGACTTGCTGCGGCTATGTGGCACATGGTTTGAACGTTTCATTTAAGGAATGGCTTTTTTCCTCTCAAATTTTACCATACACCACCCGTGATTCTACAAATGGAGTCATGAAGTTTTTACTACCTAGTCACGCAAATGCCGATAATGAATTGATAGCATAAACGAAAAAAAAACCGCCAGGTATCGAGTGACTACGTCATTAAATGAGCAAATACTGCACGATCCATGATTGACTATATTGTCAGCTTGATTTGATTCGCGACTGCGACTTGTGACTGTTCATTCTGTCAACGCTATGAAACAGTTCAATTCGTATTTATCTTTATAGTACCATAAATGCTTTACTTGTCCATCAGCTGAAAATTGAAGAGGCTGGAATCAAGATTCAAGACTGTCACATGAAGCACTTGTTAATCTTATGTAAAAGACACCAACTGTAGAATCGATAAACGAGTAAAAGATTGTGAATTTTTAAAGTACCCGATATAGACAACTATCACATACAGAAGTGAATTTTTAAAGTACCCGGTCGAGACAACTACCACATATAGACCATATGCCAGCTGGTTTAACTTCTTCAAGAAAATCCTTTACGATCAACTTTTAGGCAGACAAAAGATTTATTCACCATGTTCACCACATTCGAATATATCTCCGAATTCCCCAAGCGTTTGCAGCAGTCAGTCACTCATGCACCCAACGGAGCAATAATTCGGTAAATGATGAGCCGAGTGAAAAAGCCTGTGTTCCTGTCAAGGAACGCTGTTCCCGCGTTATACTATTTCCTGCCAGGACATAGCTATCATCCATGACTCCAATATAGATTTTTCAAGTAAGTAACCTTGCTTCTCTTCCCATTACTTTAACACTAACACATGCCAGTGCGCTCATGCAATATTATAGGCGCTATATCTTTAAAACCTTTTCCATTCGTTTGATCGAATGCTGTTTTATAACATCATCTGCCAGTGGATTTCCATCATGACTGCTCACCTCATTATTCAGCAAAGCAAGCCACTTAGGTAGTATCAAAGTCTCGGTATCTTAAATGGACGAACTCAGAAATCCCAACTTACCCAGCCGGGATACACGATATTATCAGGTTTCTTATACTTAGCGCGTTTTGCTTGAAGAAGAGTTCGATTCCACGAGAAGTCGTCACACTGAAAACAACTTTTTACTATCCAAAATAATTCCCCTAAGAAAAAATACTGGCAACACTGGGAATATCAGTGAAACCTTGAACGATTTCAAAGACCTATTAGAACATAAGAGCTAATTACCACCATCCCACTCCCCTTCCAGTCCGAAAGTGGCGGATAAACCAGTTAAAAAAACGTCATATAAACAGGAAGTATTCGGAAAGATAATAAAAATAATCGCTTGCTATAGCAATATATCAATACTACGGTTAGGAACTGGTGGTGCTGCTCTCACTATTCTCCTGCAGGAGTCAGATCTGGGTCCCGTTTGTGCGGGTCCCAAGTCCCGTTTTTGCGGGTCCCAGAGGTGCTGTTCCTACCGCATTTTCGCTACTCCTCCTACGAAGTTCTCTACCCGCTTTTAGCAATCAGTAATAATTTCCAAAATTTGTGCATAACACTGTCAAGTTTCCTTTTAGGCATAAAACTGTCACGTTCCCTAACTGTTTCCAATGTGTTTTACATACTATCTGCTATAAAAGGCATGAATGCACCAGTTTGCGCATCAGAGGGATATGGCGTTTCCCAGTGACTGTAAGTAACTCAATTTTTTAATGTTTGGTTACCTTCGCATAAGCCCATTCACGAGAAGGCGCATTGACACATGACGGCTGTTCCTTTTCGAAATTACTTGACGACTGCCTGTTGGAGAGAAATTTCGGATCAAGCGACGCTTTGACAACTTGTGGACAACGTTTACGCGACACCGCAACCTGGCATTAAAAAATCACTATGAAAAGGTTGATGACAAATTTTCCCACTTAAGAATACCTTCATGCCGCTTGCCAACGAAACAAAACAGCCGACTGGGATGGATAAAGCGATCAAAAATTCGCACTTTATTTGTGCAAAATAAACCGTGGAAATATATACGTATATATATATATACATATATATATATATATATATATATATATATATATATATATATATATATATATATATATATATATATATATATATATATATATATATATATATATATATATATATATATATATATATATATATATATATATATATATATATATATATATATATATATATATATATATATATATATATATATATATATATATATATATATATATATATATATATATATATATATATATATATATATATATATATATATATATATATATATATATATATATATATATATATATATATATATATATATATATATATATATATATATATATATATATATATATATATATATATATATATATATATATATATATATATATATATATATATATATATATATATATATATATATATATATATATATATATATATATATATATATATATATATATATATATATATATATATATATATATATATATATATATATATCTATATATATATAGTTCAGATGGAGATTATTCTAGAGGCAACCACTGGAGACCTATGCATTGCACAAATAAGAATATGCGCGCAACCGTCGTCTTCACTATGACGGAACACAGAACGGACGTAAAGAAACAAGTAATACAAAGAATTTGTTGCATGAAATAAAACGAAAACTACGTGGTGTTCCATAGTAACCATTCCGCTTAACGAAAGAGGATGAGAAAATACTTCTACCAAATTACTTCGGATCCACTAAAAAATAAGAGGCGCTAAAAACGCTCTAAAACTGTAGAAAATTTGTTTGTATTGAACCGCTAGCCTAGACACTAAAACCAGTAACTGAGCAATCTATCAAATAGAAAATAGGAAAACGAATTCATAAGACCGTATAAAGTGCAAGAATTCAAGCAGAAAGCAGAAAGAACGACCGGAGTACAGCATAAGAGCTCAATCATCTGAAATTCACATAGAAACAAATCACTTTCACAATGATCAGTGGAGACAATTTTCCACGTCTGCGATCATTTGGCAAAATCTCTTCAAAATCGACTCCAAACCGTTCTGACGAAAATTTATATAAGCTCATGAGGGGCCAAAAAAATTAAACTGTCGCACTGAAACGCAAACATAATTTGGCGCTGTCGTATAAAATTTAAAATAAGAACTCCAAATGGTCACTGAGAATATTTCATTTAACTTAACGAAAACTGATGAGCTGAGTTTCACATGCCAGCACTGAAACACAATCGTTTATTAAAATAACAATAATTTTTATTAGAATGAATTATCTACGTATATGACAGAGGCATATGACGCATTTAACGCGTTTGAATTCATTCACAGACAAGTTCCAAAAACTAGGAATATTCGGTTCATTGATTGCTGATAGCGATGAACTCTTTATGATATGCCTTTAAAATTTAGGGTACGAGCAAAGCAATATCATTCGGCCTTCCAGTGAATTTCTTTGAAAGCCAAAATGATTGATGACGTTTTTTAAAATTAGGAATACAACGAGCTCTTTTTCGCCTTTAGAAATTGAAAAAAAAAGACAAGAACTATAAAGTCATTAAAATCTTTCTACGCAAACATAAAATCCGCTGAGAACATTAATACATTTTGGAATGGAACAGTTGTTGAAGCGGCATTCACATGGCCTGGCTCATACCGATGTTAAGACATGATAAAACTGATCATGGAAAGTATGAGGACAACTGGTAGTCCAACCCGGATCCCTCGCATACCGGGGGACTGCTCTACCCTACCGAGCTAACGCCACACACGGAAGCGTTGCGTACTGTGGGACGGCAGCTCAGCAGAATAAAACCCCTCGCCCAACACATGACAGACCCAGGTTCAACCCCTCAGCTGCTCCCTTGCACATACTTTCCACTATCAATGTTATTATATCTTAACAATACGCAATAAAATAAGCACTAAATAAAGCAATACCTGTCGTAGGTAATGAATTGCGGAACGTGGTGGTTCATCCAAATTGATCTCACTTTCATCGAAATCATCCAAATCAACGAATGCCTCTTGCTCCATTCTCATTGACTGCCTACAATCGAACATAGTACGTGACTGAGGGCACTACAAAAGAGAAGACGAACAGTTAAGAGAAGCATAAAACCATCGAGGGCGCCACTACGATAAAATATTTATTAATTTTTCTTTCGAAACACTCGGACGAAGTCCAATGATGAGAAAGGCGAACAGACGTTTGAGCGCAACTCAATGCATCCTATCACACGCTTTATTATGAACTTCTCCCCGCATCGAAAGCATATTACGGGCTTATCATACCTGCACCTGTGCACCTTGCGCACTTCTTTATCTATTCCATTCTCTCAAGCAGTGAACGAGAAAAATTTCTGCGATGAAATTTTATAGGCATAACCTATGCCACCGCGAGGTATTCGAGCAAAAATTAAGAATGATGCATGAAGGATTTGCGGATGAGTTACAGCGCAGAGAAAATAACGTCAACTCGAATCCCCAGGACCGGAAATAAGTGCCCATGAGATGCAGAGCGTTTCAAATTACATTGCGCGCTAAAGACAGTAAGGAATTTGAAATTTTGGATGAAAAGGAGGTAATTTTTTGAAAACGAACTGGAAAACCCCGAGGGGACCTACGTTAACATATGCGATCTCATGAACAACTAGCTCCACCATTACCGCCACTTTACAGCGCGTGTCATAAGTGCTTGGGCGTAGTTCACCATAAATCCTTTCCTTTACCTAGGCATTGTCATTTGATTTTCAAGCATCAATTATATACTTTTTCAACGGAAATGCAGAAAGCGCATATCGTACAACTAATTGCATCACCTGCCTGGCAATTTTTTTATTGCGAGCTTCAACAAGTTCTACAATATTCCTATTGACATTTTTTTGCTACCAGAAAATAATTTCGAAGCATCGTATGACTTCCTACCTTCCTACTCGAGACATTTCAATGTTTCATGAAATGATCGGTCATATTACATCACTGTCAATAATACCGTTTTCGAACGCTGACAACGAAAATAATGAAGCTTTTTGTTATTTTAAGATTCGACTGCATTAAGAAACCACATCAGTGGAAAGTAACAGTGTTTATGTAATACCAAGTATACGATCATCAGATAGATACGCGAGTTATCGGCTACACCCTTCTTTCACGCATCAGTCCATTGCACTGGTACTCCGTTTAGTTAGCACTGAAAAAGTTTGCCGTAGAAATAAATAACTGGAAGTGAATACTTTGCTGCATCAACTTCGTCCACAAATGCAAATCCGCTTTCTTACCTAGTTATGCAAGGAATGAGAACGGAAAAGTTCTTAAGTATTTATTACTTAAGAACTTTTTCCTTGCCAGTCCTTCAATTTAACGTTGCAAAAAATTACTATAGAAACACTATCAACAACATTGTTTTCAGGCATCCACATTGGGAATGTTTTTTTTTCTGCGGAAATAATGATTTGGCTGCAATATTACAGCTGAACTTCAATGAAGAATTTCGATGAATTACGATAACATTTTAGTCTACATCTGAATGCTGCCGTATATAACGCCATTATAGATAAACCAGTTTATATATATAAATATATACTCTCTGTTGTTCTAGGTGACTGCGTTTCATACTGGCTACAAAAATCTTACGTGCTTTTTGGTAATATTTCCGCGGTTTTCTTTGGTCTTAGGAAACAATGGAAATTATTCCTTAGTGTACACATGCCGACTGTTTCGAAGAGCGGAGATCAGGGCCGATCTCGAGGTGTACGATCATGTCACGTCAATCCGAGACTTCAAAGAAATATGCAGTGAGGTTATATGACTTCCGATACGCCAAGCCCCGAAGGTTTCCCAATCTTGGTTGCTACGAAACACGCGATCGACGTTTGAGCAGTTCAAGCACTCGAGATATGAGACACGATCATGATAGGCATGAACTCTACGAAGCAACATTTCTACATGTCCTATCCTCTCGCATTTAGTTCCACAAAACATAAAATTCACAAATTCCTACCTAGCGCGAACGGCGGGGAGGGAAAGGGAGTACCCCAACTTGTATCAATTCTGAATGTATAAATCTGTATCAAGCTGTATACAGATTGATACAGCTTGGGTATTGTATACAGACTGTATACAGTACCCAAGCTGTATCAATCCTGAAGTTATTCTTTATTCGGCTCTGCTGAGTGCTACTTCAAACGAATAAATCCGTGATGTTTCGCAATATCTCTTCGATGGGGGCAATTTTTTTGCCGTGCTGAAAGGGCATTTGGCGATGAAAAGTAGTAAGATGGAAGGCG
>JPKZ01001384.1:164054-189962 GCA_000803305.1 Toxocara canis | reverse complement strand
CCTCTTCCTCTCCCCTCTACCCCATCCCCCTCTATCAACTGCTATCTCGCTCGCTAGAGGTGTCAACTTGAATAATGCTGTCAATACGAACTTATCTTCAAATTACAAATTATAAATACGAAAAATAAAGTGCATGATGAGACTGCAAGATGAAACTGAAAAAAAAACGAATCTGGAAGAATGCTACAACATATTACGCGATCACGTTCACTTCTAAACATTACTCTATCCTTCAAAAAGTCTTAACAATATATGCACCATACAACAACGATAATCGATACCAGCACAACTAACAAAACCTGAAAAAAACAGTAATTCTTTCTAAAGACTCGACCTCAAACTAACATACGTTGAGCCGTATCCTTAACAGCACTATTCAGAATCTTTCAGAATTTCGATTAGCCAAACTACCATTGAAGTCTTGTTGCGTTGACCATATCGTTATGGTATCAGTGATAAGACGAGCGCCGGATGATTTAAGGATTAAATACTAACGTATGATCCAAACGCATCGTATAGAATTACGTCAAACACAGCCTCCCCACTAGAGAACGGTTCCCCTCTAGACATTCTACAGCAAAACTGAGCACTCCCTCCACTAAATGCTTATTTGCGATGAATTTTTCTTCTTCAATAAAAATTCACCTATAAGAAGCTTCATGCGGGAACTCCGTCTCCAAAAACCGTGTCCTTTGAACGTAGGACCTTCTTCGAACAAAGCGACTTCCTTGTAATCTCTTAAAATTGGCTCCCCTCTCAAGTACTTAGTTTACCATTTATATGCAACAACATCTTTAATGAACTTGCAGCGACAATAACAAGACATGAATCCTCATCAAGGCTGACTTCGCTAGAGCTATTCAAGCATTTGTAACAGCTATTACAACGCATATGGTAGTTTGAACTCATTGCCTCATTAATCGTTCACAAAGGCCACTATAATTATTTAGCTGACTCAAAAGTGGCATTCGCTGAAATCTAGTTACTGATTGTGAGAGAGCTATGTGAGGAAACAGGCAGAGAACATCACTTAAAACAACTAGTTCATCCATTTCTGACAATTGGGCGCCCCACAAAGACAAGCTATCTTATCGGCTGCATCCTCGATATCGAACTGATAATCGTAGGTTAGCTGAAAAAAAAGAAAGAAAAAAATCGGTTGTTGGAATCACAATCAGGTTAACTGCAGGCACATACTAATATGCCCCTCTTTGCTCGTCACGCAGTCAACGAGATCACTGTTCTTAAATGACATCTAACGAAGTGCATTTCTTTTGTCATTTGAATCTTCCTTCGCTTTTGCGTGTATTCGAGTTTAGCGTCTCCTGCGTGCTCTGCTGACGCTTCCATAATTTTAGCTAACAAATGTGCCCTGTCGATCCTTAACAGTAACGGATACAAACAACGGTACGTCGCAGGATGCGACCGGCCACAACTTCTAAACCGCCTTATGCTCTATCGTGCGAAACGACTGAAACACGCGAACGATGCTTGTGCACCTCTTATCATGCCATACACTAGCGACGTCTTCACAGACCAACTAATGCCTAATCTTAACAAACATGATATACTCTGCGCCTACCCTCCATGACCTTCTCACTCGCAACATGCTCTACAATCGTCTCCGCTAAAGCCCGTCAAAATTTGTAGCCTGCTGCATGAACAAACTGAATGGTCGCTTTTTAAATGACATTTATCGAGTGCTCCACGCATGCTACCATCTGTGTAAGCTGAATGGGTCGGTTACTACGCGAACGAATCCATAAGCATGTTCTCAGCATGAAAACAAAAAACCAGTAACACCATCGTACATCAGTCGCCTGATGGCAAGACAATTTCGTGGAATAACGCTCAAGCGGTGGAGACGATCATGAGTTCTGGCTTCAGGTGCGATGGGAATGGGGGAGGGGCACTCTACTTCGCAAAATTAAATAGGCATGTCTCACTGATCGTTTCATCCATTCGTTAGCAGTTGCATAGAAATGTTTTCACTCCGCCACCTTTTCCATTCTCCAATGAGTTCATCAGAGTGGGCGCCTTTCTGTTCCTCTGTCTTCGAAATGGCTTGCTGCTTACATCGCCTTACTGATTCCGCTGCATTGTTGTTCTCTTACATATTGCTGCACATACACAATATGCAGTACAGCACGCTCTGGCTATGATTATGGCTCAAGAGGCCAACAAGTCAACACAAACACTTTACTGCTGTCCCCCTCTCCGTCGCATTTCAGCGCCTAAACTATTTCAAGTTTACAATACCACCGGTCATTCATGTTCGCTCTGCATTTTCCCGCTGACTTTATGAGGCGAACTGGACGTGCTATTGAATCTAACGTGAAAAACGAAACTTCAGTTTACCCTATCAAGGTCTGCAAAAAGGCGTCCATATAATATTTGGACCATTACTAAACCATACAATATTTATTTCGCCCCAAGATCGATGAATGAGGGACCCGACGCAGACTGCGCGATCGCTGATACCGCTCTCGCAGTATAAAAACGTGCCATCATGGGAAAGCAAAATGAAACAAAAGTCAATTTGTCCTTCTCAGTTACGACAAGCTCACAGTCTGCGGTTGTGTGCATTTTATCGAAAAAGATAATTCGATTGAATTGAACGTTCAACGCAAAGTTACCTCTTCGCCAGCACTGATCGGTCTATTGGCAATGATAATGATTTTTTTGTCATCACCGCTCGGTCCCGATGCGACAATTCGCGTACTGCAATTCGGGTCACACGAGTGATTGATGTACCTCGCCGGTCCACCAGCCATTGTCGCATCGACTAACCTTTCATCGTCGATGCGGAACATGTAAACACCTCGATTTTGAGCTTCATATTTCTTCTCACGCATCTCTCCCACCTGAACAGAAATTACTACGCTTACCCCATATTAATCATAAGCCCCTTAGCGTATGTTCTTAGAGCATTAGTGATCCAAATGCAGAACAGGCACACATATTTGTCACATGAATATTTGAGACTGTCACATGAATTGACAAGGCGATATCCAATATACGAGCCCAACGCGGTCACCATCCTCTGTACGCAACCTACTGTCGTTTCACTTCTACAGTTGTATAGACATTCTGAACAGTTCGTTACGAAAAAACGGTCAAAGTCGTTCAAGCAAAACAAAAATAGGTTTAATACCAATAACCATAATACAGGCTTCGTGTTGCCTCATTTTTTTCACAGTTTTGTATGGACCTATTATTTCATACGGGTAAATTTCTCTCCTGTGCCCAGTGCAAAACCAAAAT
Source organism: Toxocara canis (assembly GCA_000803305.1). Classification (NCBI taxonomy): domain Eukaryota; kingdom Metazoa; phylum Nematoda; class Chromadorea; order Rhabditida; family Toxocaridae; genus Toxocara; species Toxocara canis. The sequence continues at coordinate 186,698 of JPKZ01001384.1, read as the reverse complement.
CCTGACTAAACGTACCAGGCATCAGGAAGAAAAAAATGAGAGAAGGAAAAGAAGATGAAGAGGAAATGGGGTACCTTTATCCCAGTCTAGCGGACAATATCAGTATATCAGTCTCTAGCAGAAACAAAAAAGAAGTGCATTAAATTAGAAGAATCCCCCCGTACACACTTCCCATCCCTTCAACTTTTAAGAACTGCGCTGACATTAATAACAGCATAATAAGAAACTCTGCTTTGCATTTGAGCATTATGAAACCCTTCCGTCAGTTACTGCCAAGCTGAAATTACATGTACAGTTTTTAATTCCACCTAAAACAGAAGTTAACGGGCTTGAACCAAACACACAATGCGCATGCATAATTTGTACAATTCCACTAAAACGCTCTGACATTAAGTCGCTTAATTTCAACATAAATTTCATGCAAAACAATCACCTCACTGCGTATCACCTCTCCTTTATACTCGATTATCATTGCATTCATCTCGATATCTCGTTTCGCGTAAAGTCCTAGCCCCTGAATACGCGATCGAGCCAAATAGACGTTGTTCTTCCACTCTTTCTTCATCTTCTGATATTGCGTATAGTAGCTACCGCTAAGTTGACCCGGTTCCCAACGTGCATAAGGACCCAAAACCATATCCGGTGATAGACCACTTGCCAAAAGCATTGCTCGTGTACTTGCATCGACACCACTATTTGCCCAACTTGAACCACCACGCGCTAAATAAATGCAAATATTAAACGAGATAATAAACTCATTTTCAACATATCTAATTCATTTCACTACTTATGTATTTCATTTACCTTTTATTAAACAGCTATAATGACAGTCTTACAAAACTGTCGTTATCGTCTCAGTATTGAAAAATTACGCCATCGCGTTAGAAAAAAAACGCTATATTGTCATTTTGTTCATGCAGCTTACTCACACTCAAAAATGCGCTCAATGCCCGATAAATATTTCTTTTGCCTTCTGAATAGTGCTCAATAAATCAACGAGAAACATAGGCAATATTCCCTCAGAAGTTAGACTTCGCAATAAGACACTGATTGGGACGCCTCTTATCTCGAACTGGAATGCTCTGTCCAGTTTCAATACTCAAGAGTATGACAGCGGACGGGAACATAAATTCCACTACCTTAATAAGTTTTATATTCAAAATTTTACTTGCCGCACTCCCATGAACACATATCATGGGCCCTTGGGCTATATTATGAGACCCATTTACCATATTTTGTGCAAATAAGGGAAAACCTTCACTTCTATGGACATCCGAATGCGGAAAGTGCTCAACAGTTGCAATATGAGGAGGACGTTAATGAAAATGAAAAAAAAAAAATCGCCACAATGGTGGTTCTAATTTTGAAGGACATCAAAATGCTCTAATCAGATTCAGAGGAAAGAGTTCATCTCTTCAGGAGGACCTACGATTTCAAGCTACGAATAAATATAAACACCGAACTACTCTGCTGCATTACTCTAACCAACGTCTAATAAAATTGAATTCAATTGTATTATTTTGCACGATAGTTCACAAATGCACATTTAAACGATGGATCTCAACGCAATATCTCATCAGTGCTTATTTCAGAAATACAAAAAGATGCTTCTGTAATAATTTGTAAAGAATATTACTGAATCTTTCTTTACAGCCATTTAATGCATTTTGCGTCCCGTTATAGTAGTCGTAAATCACTGACAAATGTTGACTACTTGTTCGTTAATTGCTGTTAATTAAATGTTGGCTGCTGTGGTGTTACCTGCATGCATTTTGCCGACTCTATCTTTTGGATGTGATGAACTCTTAAACTAGGGCAGAAGCTTTATGCTGATTCTTTACTGTTTCATGTAATGTTGATTTAAAGTTTCTGGACAGTAGAAAATGCAAACATCAACTTACAGAAACGTCGCAAGTGATGTAAGTGTGCCGTTAAGATTTTTCATATGCACAGGTCCGCCTGTTTACATATGTACGTACGTGTACATAGATGTATTGTATAATATGTACCTGGACGTACATACATGCGTTCATGTATAAATACGCATACATATTTCCGCGCATGTGTTTGTTTATAACTATGCTGACTGCACTTGCTTCATGAGCAAAGCGATGTGGAAGAAACGAAGAAAAATTGAGGAGAGCTGTACTTCTGGAGTCGCGAGAGACCACATCGGTGATACTGCAGGATCGCTGTGCAGGTGCAGCGGCAGCTGGTGGTGTGCGATGGTGCCTGTGTTTGATGAGAGTACGGAAGCGCGGCTCACAACGAGCACATCCGCTCGGATTTACAGCTAGCGGAAGATCCATTAGAGGACTGCCACCATGCTTGAACGTGTATGTAACCAACTGATCCACACCCGGCAGCTGCAACGTTGCAATGCACCGACATACGACGATATATATGCATCGGCGCAACTCTCTTTACAAAATTGATTTCTTCAAAAAAGTAACGAAACTACGAGAGGAATACTGGTTAACTCTTTGGTGGTCTTAGATAGTGTCGCGAGTTATATGATAGTTTCTCTCATCAGATTCAGCAGCCAATTCGAAATACTGTAAAAGACCGGCCAAGCTGCAGACAATTCCATAAAAGTTCTGTGTTGAATCATCATCGATTTGGTGATTATTTTCGGTTGCGGTACATATTAATGGTGTTAAATTATCTTACGACCACAAATGATTGTCAACACTTGCGATGACTCGGGCTCATTTCTTCGGAGGCGACATTCAAACAGCACTGTGACAAAACATTTCTCGTCCTTAAAAACTAAATTAGCATACCGTTTATAAGTCCATTCTCTACTTCAAAACAAACATGAAAAAACCTCATCACCAAAACGTTCCGCCCACGATTGCGAGTGGCTGCCTGCAGTCATTTGATGACTACTGAACGGCGCCAAGCAACTTTACAGCAGAAAAGGGCAAGGGCCAGTGGGACCCTGAGATTCACAAGTGGTATCGAAGTAGTGGGGCTATTTAAATCAGCGGCTACGCATGCCATGAACATGTTTGAATAAAACAAGATACTAAAATTTAAAAAAATAGTATGGTCTTGCATCTCTAATCAGCTGAACACCGAACAAGTAGAAGGGTATTTCGAGAGGCTGGCACGATTTGCCCTTTAGTGACTCCCCCACCAAACTAATCGGCTTCCTAAGTTATTTGCAAATGAAGTGAAAATTCCATCCCGCTCGACCGGTGATACTAATTTTCAAATACCCTTTTTCTGTTACTCAGTCACTGAAGACGCAAACATATTTTTGATCCCACTCTGTGACCCATTCGTGTGATATGCTGTCAGACCGGTTGAAAACGCATGTCAGTTTTCAATCTTCTTAAATGAGTGTAGGTTATCTCAAGTTCCACAAGACCATATGAAACAGAATGCAGCGAGGAAAGTGCGTTTTTTACTTATTAAATTTCACAACTCTAGCCCTAACGGTTCCCGAATTGAACCATATGCTAAACGGTGAGGTACACATCTACATAGTAAGCAGAGCCATCGCTCTGTAAACTGAAAATGTGGCAAAGCACATAAAAGCAAGCTAAAAATTCGGAAAGACAATCTTGCAAATAACGAACCGATTCAGTCATTTTCGAGACGGCCGATTCGGTGAGACCGAAAAGTGCTTCACCAGAGGTATGCGATGGGAACAGATGCAACATGTTACCTACTTTATCGCGAACCTGATCTGCCGCCGCTATAATTCGATTCCACGCACCTGAAAATACGCTCCAACCTATGCCCATTCGTCTTGCTTCATCGACTAAAAATGAAAAGTTCAAGTCGATCAAACAAACCAGCAATTCAACCAAAATAAGTAAGATAAACGTAGGCGGAAGTTCGGACAAAAGAAGCCCTCTTTTCTTGGCTCCCGCAAAAGCCCTCCCCTCCTCTCTCCTTCCCCTCCTTTTTCTTTCCAATAGACATCCAACATGATAATATCATGTCTTAATATCTGTATGAAGAACAACATATAAATATGGCTTCACCAACCATTCGAATGAAAACAGATCTAATAATCAACTTTCCATTCAAGAATCTGATGTCAAGACACTTCACAACGACAAATATTACAGAAGAATAAACAGTCTGGTAGAACGATCGTCTGTAGCTGCTTAACTACTGAGTTTTCAACCACTTCTTAAATATTTCGCAACGGTGAAATCGGATGTCAATATGTCTCATAATCTGCGTCGCTCTCTTTCTAGAGCAAGTTTATTCCTTCCATGATTTTATGAAAAATCAGTGAAAGTGCGTAGTACATGCAGATATGTTTGTGTATGTACATCCCATCTCAGTCCCTTCCTCCAACTATTTAAATACGCCCGAGATGTAAAATGCGCATCATGCCACCTCTGTGGCATATGTCCACTGACAAAAATAAAATTACGTTAATTATAACAACTAATTCAACAGTCTCCACATCAGCATACCTGAGTCCTCCACTTCATAGCGCCGTTCCTCAATGGCTCCCCGTATTTCATGCGATTCCGCCAAGCCGATTTTTCATTACCTTACACATTTAAAGAAACCCAGAGTTTCGGTGAAAAACAACAGTTAGCCATAGAGCTCTAGTGCCAACAAAACACGCAAAGTTATTCGAACAGAGTCAATTACCCAGTAGCTGAGAATTATCGTATTTACTTTAAAGAACCAAGACCATATCTTGACAAGCGTTCTTCTAAGCAAGCTAAAAGGAACCAGTTGCAGTCGAGTCGCGTATTTCGCGGTTTGCATCATACGAGATTACGAATTCGGCACTCGATTTGTTATCTCTGATAGTACAATCGAAACGCATCCGCTCATTTGCGTTGAATGGTGACCAGAAAATACGCGTCACACTATACCCAATCTGCAACAACAACCAGTAGCGAGCCATTAAAAACATTTAACTTCCTGTGGCGAGCTATAAACGACTCCAGTATTGGAGACGGCGGTGGCTACTTTTCATTATACGTTCCACTACGTTCCAGCTAAGAACAGAAAAAAAATCTCTAACTTATCTATCAAAAGCAGAGCAAACTGAAACCAACACGTTAGTAACCGATGGTTTCATCAGCAACGCCCTTAAGCGCCAATTCGTTTCAACGAAATAACCGGCCAGGTGTATAGAATAATTAACTTCATTTGGTTGGTATTTGGAATTCGCCTCGTTGGTCGCCCACGTAGTGGACACTTGGGTCTGTCAGCATCTCTTATGAGTTACCACTAATCACTGGAAAACGATCACTAACAAGAGGCATGAAAACCAGGGATCATCGCCGCCTTCTTAGTTTATAAAAACACCTACACTAATAGTCGCACCGACAAAATCGCTTAACAAAACTGTTTGCCGACTCAAATGTTTAAAACACCGACAAATCAAGTTCACGGTTGGACGCACTGCCCTCTCCCAATTTATGAAAAGATGGGATGGTACATAGATGACCAAGTTTGAAAAAGTTATTTAGCATGAATAGAGGTCACCACGAATTTCGTTTACACACACAATTTCTCCAATTTTTATTCCACATGATGCGATCAACTAATTGTGAAGTGCCATATCCTATCACTCCTATAGACCGCAAAAGAAAATCAACCCCAAAAAATCACTTAATCATTGAAAATGTTTTTTAATAACAATTATGGTAATTGCTATGCCATTTCATAAAATCAGTTCCAAAATCAATGCCTCTCTCAGTCGCAATTTTTCTCGCCAAAATAACATTGAAAAATTACTTGCATATAAAAACAAACAAGCCGAACCGAACTTTGAATTCGAACAAAATAAAACCAACCGGAAAAATGAAATCGTTGTTATGGAAGCTCTTCAACTGTTCGGGAAGCAGTTGTCCAATCTGGTGGAATATCAGTGTTCCCACACGAAGTACAAGTTTGCCTGAATCAGTATTCTGGAACAGCTTCGCAATCAACTGATTCTCCTCTCGATCGACATATAGGCGTCGCAAAGCGTCTAATCGATCCACCGACATATCTGCACGAACGTCCTCATGCGCCTCGCAAATAAACGTCTGCAAAGCTTATCACATACGCATTTTACTTTGAAAATTTCAAAATTAATGTTCGTCTATTTCAAAGTTGTTGCCAAACTATTTTCAGTTCTGCAGATTGGTGCATTTGCAACCTCATTTTTCTTTCTTTCCGCCTTTTCCTTCCCTTCTGGGAGCAAAGGTATTTACAGTAACGACCCCGTGGCATCAGCAAACCTCCAGAAAGAACGCCGAAACGACGGAAAGATTATATCTAGGAAGAATTCGCCGGCAGAATATAAAAGAAATCATTAACTACCATGGAAATCGACTGCAGAGAAGTTCCAGTTCGTAAAGAAATGGTGGGTGGTTTACTTTATTTTCTCGCATAATCAGCTCTATTCCGTTTACTTTTTTGTAAATTATGCGTGCAAAACATAAGCATCCAAACTTTTAAAGCCATGTAAAGCAGAATTTACTTTGGAATGAAAGGTAAAACAGAATTGACTTCACCACACGTAATATAAATTACAATATGAATTTAAAAGTGAGATGTGAACCTTATCCTTCATGAATCGTCCTTTGGTCCGCCTGGCACAGGGCAAATGGAAATGAGTATCACAGTTAAGTTTATAGCATCGAATCGAAGCACCAGTACGTCTACACAACGAACAAACCACCGTCCCAGCACGACGCAGCGCTTCCTCCACGTTACTCAGCGCACCGCTCGAACTCTCATACACCTACACGAACCATAACTGCACATAACTAAATATCTGGCACAAGACAAATTCTTATAAATGCCAATCGACATCAAAAGATCCGCTTAACTCACTCGCCTTCGCGTTGAAGCCTCGTCAAACCGTTCATCACAATAAGCAATTATGATGGTTCTACACAAATGCGAACCCATGTCACCAGTGACATAATCGTATAACTTTTGTAGCACAAATTCCGCACCTGGCGCAGTACAGTACAGCAAGAAAAAAACATACTTTCGATACACTGACATTACTGCATGCGTGCAACCATTAATGCACTCAAAATTAGGAGGCAGCTTACGCAATCAAAATATCCACAATTGGTTTCGAGATTTTCTTTTCAACAATTTTCTATTTCTACGTCGAAAAAAAGAATAAAACCGTTATTTCAGAAACGCCAGCTTAAAAACGCAAAAAAAAAACGATGAAAGCCACATTTTTTAAAGTGAAATATGCTTGGAATGACCACAAGAATTTCAGTTTGTTTTTGACTAACACGTCAATCAAGTCAACTCTCGCTGGGCACAGCAGAACGGGGAAGAGAAAAAGTAACTCCTCAGAGTCATTTCGATCACGGAATTTAAAGTAACGGCCAAGAAGATGAAAAAATGGCCAACTCAGTGAAAATTTGAATAATTCGCTGATAAAACAACTCATAACCGGACGGGGCGCGAAATGTGCACCTGTGAAACATTCCGAACAAATTACGGGCTAAAGACCATGGGACACCGAGCGACTGCCTCAAAACACTGTTGCCTCTGCGCTGAATAGCGATGTGTTGTGGTGTAAAGATGTTGCGTGGAGACACAACGTAAACATAACAGAGATTCCTGGTTAAATGATGTGCATTTCGCGAAACGAAATCTATTCTGCATTGGCTGTATCTCTTTGTGTATGATTATATCTCTTCGTATCATCTCTGTACCGTCGTGAAGGTAATCCTTGCCTATCGACTAAATAAAAGATTCGATTCCATACGATAAGATGAACACTTAACCAACCTCTTGAGACCATATCAAACAGTTTGCGTGTACCCAAACGTTCGCATCAGCATTAATTAGTCGCCCACAGACATGCACCTCGCCGTCACCACATCCTCCACACAATGCACACACACGCGTGTCATCCGCACGGGTTGCACCGCGAGTGCGCTCCAATGACTGCAACTGCGCGGCCATGTGCTTCTGAAATTGACAATCCTTATCAAATTTACATAACTGAACTTCAAATGCCAATTTGCATGGAACGTTTCTGCTGGCTATTCTTTCCTGCAATTTACATTTTGCCTATATTGCCAAATATGCATACATCATTCATATACGCTTTGTAAAGCTCTGGTTATAAGACTCTACATATACCTCCCAACTTTTACAGCACATGTAACTGAGTGGAAATTAAAATTCCTAACTGCTTCGAATGGCGCTTTTTTGGTCCTCTCATAAATAACTTCTATTTTTGCTAGTCAAACAACAAAAATGCCGCATTTTTCAAGTTATGCCTTCCACAACGAAACTCATAATTAACAGCTTTTAATTATCCCATTCGACAACGTGGTATTCAGGGTCTTAAATATTCAAAAAAAGACATCAAATTTGACAATTCAGCGTGGAAACATTATTCCTAACGTATTCGATAACCACTACAACGCATGCATATGTGTATATATATATACATATACACATATACATATATGTATATGTGTGTCCACATATATATATTATATACACATATACATATACATGTATATATGTATATATATATATATGTATATGTACATACATATCACACGTATATATGCACATGTGTATATATACATACACATGTATATATACATAGATATTAGGTGGAAGCGCCTGCGTTTCGTGGTTAGACATTCTCAAACAAAACCAATAAATTTTACTTGTCTAACTTGAGCGGTCAACCGGTGGAAACTCTCAATAAGTGCAGTGTCGCACTGCATCCACATATGCCCTTTCCATTTTTTCTCCGAATTCCTCTGTGTAGACGAATCACTTAGCGTTGACAATTCTCTCACGTGGATCACCTTAAATATCTACTATGAGGATGTAAACGGTACATTTATATATGGATTCAACTATCCGACAAAGAACCGCGCAAATTTTTGTGCGCCATCCAAAACTAAAACTTCGAACGCTATATTTTTCATTTTCTCCGATTTCACTGCAATGTATGCGCGAACCGTTTATCTTTACAGTTTTTAAGGCCTCTTCTATGATTCGCCTGCAGTAATACGGAAAAAAGTTTGTGCCCTCCCTTATGCATGTATTGAGCCACAATAACATGCAGTTTTCCATAATGCCCTTTCCAGCCTAATAAGTATGCTATTATTATCGTGACCTTGCACAGGCGCTCATGTTGGACACCTGAAAGCCCACAAAAGGTAGCGACTTGGTTGTGGCATCATTTCGCAAATTCATTCACCTCACAGATGGCGGACGCAAAGCAATTTTCAAGATACCAGTCTCCCTTTTCGCAAAAAAATTCTGGCGCTCTTTCGTGACATGTCGACAGAGATCAAAGAAGAGCGCCCAATGAAAATTTTTGAAATACTCTGGGCCTTTACATTTGCAAACAATGAATGCATGCGAATGAAGAAAAAAATGCATGAACTAACGACCTGAAGTTGATTACGCGAGTCAGAATCAAGCACTGCGAACCGGGGATCCAGCACTGCCGAGCATACATCACCACCAATTTGAGGCGCACTGGCCGACTCCGATTTCAACTGAATTTAGCTTAACTGCATCAGTATTTAGATATAAAGGTTCAAAACCCACGTTGTAGCTAGAAACCACTTCGCGGAAAGCAATATTCCGACTAAACAAAACTTTAAAAGGCAGTGAAAGACTAAAATGTGCTAACAGAAAGGGATCAAAATTTTATAAAGCAAATGAGTTTCGAATAGATTTTGCCCATGATGAACGAACGGAATGTTACCGCTACTAAATTAACTTCCTTTCCTCGACACCCAAGCTCATCGAGCGAAGGAGTTTAGAAAATGAGCCTACAAGTCAGGTAAATTCATTTTGCAGCCACAAGTCCCGATTTCTCCTCCTCCTTCATTTCACAGAAACAATTTTCCAGTCTTGATTCCCTCCCCTTCCAACGGATCTGCGCGCACAGCCAAGGCGAATAAAGAAAAGCGAAGCGTAAATGTTACGTAGTTTCAAAGATCACTTCAAGAACGTTGTGGTCCAAAATTTTGAGTGCGAGCCTTATATATCGGAAGAAAAAACCAAAAGCCAAAATCACCTTGCCAAGATGAAGGCACTTGGCGAAGTTATCCGCACTAATCTGTCTCAACTTTGCCATTGTTGTATCATCAACAAATCTCTCGGCTCGCTGCAACAAATCATCTTTTAATCAATGCCAACAGCGTTCGCAAACCTGCACTCGCAGGAGGCATTACTTGTACGTCATCTATCTGCTTATCTATAAATGTGTCTCTCTATCTCCAGAATTTTCAGCTCAAGAAAAACTAAGGTTAAGATTATGACGTTTCGTAGATATAAACTAGACAGCCAACTATACCCGATGTCAAAAAACATCCATGGAACAGGGAGAATTATAGACATTAACAAGTACTAGAAATCCACGCATTTTTTGCCACTGATGGTGTTGCACTGTCGATCGCATGCATCGCGAAAAAGGACTCTTTAGTATAAGCCTTGCACGAGTGGTACACTCAGCTACCATATGAGCGCGTTTTACAATTCGTTAGGTCTTGATGAAAGGCACAATACGCGCCTTTCGTTATTTGCGGACAACTCATGAAATCATGTACCATCTGGCTGCATACTTTCTTCTTTTCTAGGGAATACATTCGACCATCCATCGACTTTTCTTGCCGAAACCCATAAGAAAGTGAAATAACGAAATGTATCGTCAGTTTCAACGCTTTTACAATGAGACTACAACAAAATGAGCGTATTTCTCATCCACTGAGCAACCATCGCAATATGTATTCACGATAGATGTGCAAGGAGATCCTTCAAATCTCGCATCAGATCTGCATATTACAAGAAAACAAGAAATACAACATAAAAACATACCGTGAGGTCATCAGGAGATAAAGCCACTTTAGTGCTCGCAACAAAATTATAATAGCACGCCATTGAGCAAAACTGAACCTCTTCTTCTTTCTGTAAAAAAACCCATCAATCAAATGTCAGATGCAGAACTTGCTATTATACGTTAAGAATCCATGTTTCTTAGTTTCACGGGGCTGACCACTATCTCCATCAAAATTTCGTCAGCTTAAATAAGAAAACTGCTGACTGCCACACCCAGAAACCCTAAACACCATTTACTAGTGGCAATAGCGATGCACATTAGGTTTCCAGGAGGAGAGGAAGGTGGCGGGCCGAGGAAGTCTGAGGGATCCCTACTGCTCGTAACTCAAACGATCACAAAAGACAACCATGAGATTCAAGTAAGCAAAGTGCACTTCGTTCAAATCACACATCCTTTCGCATACAAAGGCGCAAATGAATGAAACGGCTCCATCATGCAACTACAACATCGGCCTACCATTTGTAAAATAAAATCGAGGACGTGAGAAATGAGCACAGCTGAGGAAAAGGGCTCCTACGCTACATCGACTAATGAATCCGCAGCACCAAAAGCCTACCTAAGCGATCATCACGACACCAAGACGCCGAAATTTCTATTAAAGCCCAGATATCCTTCTAGTTACTGAATTTCTAGACCTGTGCTGAATAAATTTGTTTCCCATTAGCGTCTAAATCTCAATCTAGTCGATCAACAGCGCCAAACTCAGCAAATCAGTTGCAAGTGTTCAAACCTCGCTTTGCGGAATGATCCCAAGTTGCTTAGCAGGCTGCCTGATGGTTGGCTCCTCCATCAACGCACCACAATGACGACATGATCGTAACTCCTCACGATGGAATTCCTCTGTTTTTATGCCCTCCAACGGTTCCACTGCAATCCACATATATAAACGGCTGATGGTTATATCTGTAGATTACTGATCGAAAAACAGCAGCTTAAACACCGAATGGGCAAACTGAAACTCTTCGAACGGAATTTGCTCTAAGCAGTGGCAATATTCGAAGAAAATGCACAATGAAGTCGTGAAAGTTAAAAGCCTCAATGGAAATTTATTGCTGAATCTATTTCATTAAACTGAATTCAAAAGAATTTCTTTACACATTCGGCTTTCTCATGCATGTATCACATGGGAATTTCCATCACCAAACGGTTTCCTGTTTGGATTTGTTCGCTCCGAACATAAAATCAGTGCCATTTCGTTCAAGCCGATTTTGTTTCATCTTTTACCAACCACAGCGGAAAACACGCACAGTATGAGTGGAATTAAACTCTGCTTGCAATTTAACCCTGAACTGCGGTATACTGGTCGAATCATGTACAATAGAATTCGCCCAAATTTCAAAGCCAGTCTTGCAAAGCAAAGTTTGAAGTAACTTGGACAGATGAAAAACCTTCAAGTTCGCCGTGGTAATTTGGTGCAGGTGGTCGTAAAGTATGAAGTAATTCGAAATTCTCATGCACGAAAATATCGAGCATGAGATAACTTGCACCGTCGTAAAGGAAACGCTAAGAAGGAGAATTAGAATCAACTAACGATGTGTAACTTCTGGGGTTCGTGGTGGAGTATCAAGCTGGAACTCGGGTTTGGTACTGACGTTGAGCAGTGTCATAAGTCGATCAAATGTAACCGATGGATTGAATTCACCTTCTTGATCTTCCACTATCAGGCTCACCGTGAACTCGTTCTTTAACTCTCTCCTCTGCAACACAATCACCATCAATCAGGATAGCATCAGACAAACGCTGCTTAATTGTTGACGTGGGATGCGCAACGCAGATATTGGTATAATATCACAACAATCATCCCCCTCCTTTTAATTGAAAAATTTTTTGAAAACGCGAGAATCTGCAGACGGACACAGCAAAACGAGCGGGTCACATTTTAGAAAACTGTAAAGGGAACAGCCCGTAATCAAGACGGTTACTACCTGAACAACCTATTGACCAATCACTCACAAAATCAGTGAAACATGTTTACGTGTAATAGGAGAGAAGCCGATCAAAAAAAAAAAGCTTTCAAACATCAAGGAGCAATCTATTGGACCGTTTACCACCCAGCCGTTAATTTATAATACCCACCCCCCAAGGTGACCGCAGAGACATTTATCAGCTGACTTCGAAGAAGGTTGAGTAGGAGGATTAATGAGGCTGCGAGCACCTCATTAGCCTTCCTACTTCTGTTACCGGCCTGTAGGTGATGATCCATTTTCCTCATACGAAAACATTGTCTGCTTTTTCGTCATTTCGAGCAGCCGCTTAGGGTAGAGCGTTTTGATCAAACTACGATTGTTGCAAGAAGCGAGCAGGTAATCGAGCTTTAGATAGTTACACAGTTTTATCGGGTCGTTGGCTGCACTATTATCAAAACTGATTGGTGAAGCAGGCGGTTTCTTTGTCATCCGTATGTGCTGTTTTCAGTCGTGGTGATAGATTGGCGCAGTACTTGTTAAGAGCGTTGTTTTCGTTTAGCATGAATTTGAGCTAGCTGAATCGACTCGCAGAATTTGTTAACTTGGTTGGATGAATGCTAAATTGTAAAGGTTCACCATCCGTGTTTGTTTTGTCAGCAGCTTTTTTTTTTTTTTTGAAAACACTGCTGTGTATTCTTGGACATTCTTGGACACATCACAAACACTGCTGTGTATTCTTGAACATTTCTCCATCCTTGTTGCATAGTCCTAAACAAACTCTCTCCCCTTCCGCGCTTCCTTCTGCCCCCTCCTCCCCCCCCCCCCCCCCCCCCCTCCTCCCCTTACCACTGCGCTGATCTGCCTTCATTTCTGTGGACCTCACAAAAAGTCCACCAAACTATCAACCGCTTACGAATGTCAACAGAAGAAAAAAACAAAACTTAAAAACCGCCTCGTTCACCTTAAAGAATGAAGACCTGTGTGGAGGCTGCGGTGCAACAGCATCCGGAATTCGAGATACGGTCTTTAGCGGTGGAGATCGAGATCGCCGCTCAACCGAAAGCGCATCCAGCTTTGCACACGGCCTCTCGAGTTCATGCTCTTCTCTCCACGAATAAACAGGCGAACCACAACGCGCTCTGGAATAAAACTAATCGTTCTACGAAACAGAAACACCAGAAAGAGAAGGAGGAGGGGTGAGACGAAACTGAACGGAAGTGAAGGAGGGGGGAGAGGATGGGAGAATGAAACAGTAAGAATGGCAGAAACTCAAGCGATCTCATCGCTACAAAATGATTGACCGCTTAAACTGAGCCCGTCACTTCAAAAGTCTGCAGACCAGAATCCCCGAAGGTAGAGATGTAGAGCTACTGATCTATTCCGGCATCAATTTTGTCAACTGTACTCCTTCTCGTCCCTTCTACCCTCGACTGCGCAGTTTCATTTCCCATGCTGTTATGATAAAGAACTCATTCGCCTTCCATGCAAAAAATTATTTAACCGAAGCAATAGTCCAATTTTAACCGAGGCAATTATTTAATCGAACATTGAATGGACGGATTCAAGCAAACAGAATGAAAACGAACTGATATAGTGCAGGCATGTTGACATCGACAGCGAAAGTGCTCATTGATGGATAGAGCGTGTCTTCGTCGATCGGACATTCGAACATACGTGTATAGTAATCACGCATAAATACCAGCCGCATATCGCCCACTCGTGTGCCCACTATCGATGGCTTGTCTGTAAGTAATTTGTTAAAGAGCTCGTAAAACATGGCTTATCGCAACAAAGGTCAACCAAACGTCAAAGATCCAAATTTCGATAGAAAAAGCCGAACGTTCATCAGTTTCACTTGGTCATTTACGAAAAAGAAACAACCAAAAACTAATGCGGGGAGTTCACCAATCGGAGGGGACATGATAATCAGGAACATGTTGCTCAAGCAAACATTTTCCGTACATTTCGTGAACAACTTGGAAAAGAATCTTCACCTTCAACCTCCGGCTTTCATTTCAGGTTATACGATATATAAACCAACCAGTTCTATCAGGCAGATCAGTGAGACCGCATGCGGCGAACGATGATCGGTCGATACGCGGTATGGGTTCGAGTGCTCTTCGTGGCAGAGGTGGGCACAGCCTGAGCTGAGTGGATATGCGCTCCATAAGCAGCTCAAACTCATTGCTAGTCCCCACAGGCAACTTCTTTTGCTGAGTTCTCTTCTTTTTCGGCTTTGGCCCATCCCCGTGCCTCATATCGCCATCTACAAGAAATGAACAAGTCGTAGAAAAACTATTTATTTAATTATTATTAAGACTCCACTGAAAACATTTTTTCTGCTGAACTGAACATTTCCTGAATAACAGATGCGCGCTATTTCAAATTTTTACGCAACCCCAATTTCTGTAGCAAAATCATTTGAAGTTTAGTTTTACTTCGACGGCCTGTGAAAGATTCTTTTTTGAAAAAATGGGTGGAAAAGAGACAAAACACAAATTCAAACACTGTCCTGGATTATCAATGAATAAGAATTTTAGCCACCTTGAACGTCGTAACCGGAGTATGGCGCTCTTTGGGAGTGGTATGGTTTTCCGGGATGCGACTCCAACAACCTCTTTAACATTCCGCTTTTACGCGCTGCTTCTGCACCTGAATTAATAAGCTTGTGATATTGCAAACGGCATATTAGATAGATTCCATTTTTAGCCATCTACAACATGTTGAATAAAAAAATACCCTCTGCAATACTGACTGACCTAATCGAACAACTACATAGAAAGAGAGATACGAAAAGAAAGTGATGAGGAATGATATTTTAAAACAAACAGGGAAGCAGAGGAGAACGAAACAAAACTACAGACTACGCTGAGGAGTAGGGGAGTGGGGAGTGGGGAGGGGAGGACGGACAGAGAAACAACCTGTAAATTTCAGAATTTTTGAAGTATGACACGCAACTGACAGGCCAGACAAAGCACAAGGATGAAACGAAGGTGTTTTGAATAGGCAATGGAGAAATTCTGAGAATTCCTAAAAGGTGATGATTGCTTAGAAACACAAAAATTTAGTCTTCATCGACACCCTCGCATACTTGCGGACTGAAAAAATCGTTAGCTGCGAGCCTTTCTTGTTTTTCACGATTGTGCAGCATGTTCATAAATTCTTGCCTAAAAACATCTACTCGCGAAATTTCAAGCGAATTAATCGACATAATTTTGCTTCGGAAATAATGAGTTGTGAAAAATGGAGAAAAATATGCCTCTGTGTAACTAAGAATATATGAGAAGTGAACTATGAAAAAAACAGCTGCGAATAATATTAAGAAAATCTGATGCATCCAGTACGAAGAAAACTAACAACCATAACTGCGAAGAAAGTCAAACGCATTTGCGTTGAAACATATTTCTGGGTTACTTGTTCTGTATTATGTGAAACTTTCTTCCTTGGCGTTACCAATTTCATTCTCACACACTCATCGTCTTCGAAAGCTGACTTTTCTCAAATGATGAAAAGTTCTCTGTCTGGAATAGGCAAGGCTCCTGCGCAGAACATGAGAAGAACTAAGACCAACATGAGTTCCCAATTTCACGTTCGCTCGGCGAAAACTTCGCGAATTCCTATCCAAGCTCGTTCCAAAATCTGTCAGCTTGAGAAAACACACCATCACCTAAGTTCTCGAGGACGATTAAATATCAAAGAACGACAATTTAAAAAAGCGGTTAAAACGTACCGTCAACCATAACAACCGCCTGAGTGAGGAGGTGATCGACAACGTCGTAAACGTCCCTTTCCAACTGCGAAGTCAACTGGCTAGCCACCACATCACCCAACATGGGGGTGCGTATAAATTCATCGCTGCCCTCCTCCTCTCGCCTTCGCTTCCTTGCAACTTTTGTCCTTGTCTGCCAATCAACTGATGCTGATGAACCAGGACGACCACTTGAGGGTGTAGGAGGACCTAAAATAAGATATATAATGTACTGCTAGGTAAGCCATTCACCTGCCACACCAGCACCTTCTCCATCCTGCAGCATTTCGTATATCAAAATGCATCCGCAGTATATGGCTCCCACAACGAAAACATAAATGGAGTGTCCACCGAGAACGTGTCTTCAACCTCTTTTACAGCACTTAAAGTTGCCACAAATGCCTCACGTGCAACTTTGACGAAAAAAAAAAGAAAACAGTATTTCATTTTAAGGCACAAGCAGCTGCGGTGGTGAGATGTATTGCGCGAAAAATGGTGTCCGTTGATCGTGATCGATAAAATGCTCTCTCAAATTTTGAAATGATTTCCAACTGGGTACCGTTAATTTCTTTAAATCTATCCTCTTAGAATATCAAAAACACATCCTTGTTTTCTTCGCAATTAGCTATCGTCGACGATGAAAATCTGAACATGAAAGTTCCATTACTCGCTGTTCCTGTGCTATAACAACCATTTATGGGTATCATTTTTACTATTTTAAAAAAGGAAATCAAGGATCAGTTAAAATGCCACAGCGAAAAGCTGAACGAGACAAACCTGTGAAGCAAAATATCCGCCCCTCGTTGGCGATCCAGATTTTGGTGAGCCGACGCTTGCTCTTAAAAGAGTTGGCGCCAATCGTTTCAACCTTGGCTGCTAAAAAAAATTCATCAGCATAAAAACAAACATTATAAAGCGCGTTAAGAAATATCATTTACGGGAAACAGTTAAAAATTTATTAAATGTGCCACACAGGTTGAAAAAAAACTTTGTTCCCATTAGTCATTTTCTATAAATGTTGCAGTTGGCTCACAACTGTTACCACTCTAAACCGTATGCCAGAATAACAGCCTAATCATCACTTTCAAAGATCGTTGAGCCAATTTATCATCTAACTGCTTCACGTTCTTAACGCGCAAAATTGAACGCTCGCCTAGTTAATAGTGCACCCAAAAAACAAATGCAAAGTTTGCGTTCACCTCGAATGCGCCATTTGAATTGTAGGCGAGCGAGAATGACGTTTTGCAGCGTGATTTGCCAATTTCACATACGGCATCTAATTTTTGACATTAAAAAAACCATTCCTACGTGCATTAATCGTTGTGATTCGTTGAAATTTTTATCCTGAGTTCTGAAAATGAAAATTTTGAGGTTTCTTACAACTCTGAATTGGCAATCTTCCAAGTTGCAATAATTTTCCCCGTCTATGAAGTGTCCCTAAAATAGCACAACTACCATTATAAACGTTCCAAACGTAAAATGTTGCAGACTAATTAGAGTAGAAACCTTAGCACGATTAGCACGATTCTCTCTCGCCTTGTTGACATACTCCTGCCGACTGTTAGCATCCAGCGATCTCCACATGCGGTGTATATGCTTTACACGCTCGCACCACTCGGGGTACTCCTTTTTCCACTGAGGGTAATTCACATTCGCATATAGAACTGCCGCCTTCGTCGCCCTCTCCCCCAATGGCTCATCCTCCTCCCACCTCTCGGTTGCTTGATTCACACGTTCCACATAGTTCTCACCCATCTGTAAACGCAGAAATGTGTACTTGACGAATAAATGTGATTAAACCATTCTTACTTAAAACAGTAACAACATCACAATCATGATTTCTCTGCTGAAGTAATGAGCAGAGAATATAAAGGAGTAATATGCCAGTGGTTTATCTAAATTATCACTCTTGCATTACTGCTCTGATTCAGTTATGCGAGTTACGATTTTACTTATTTATCCGTGATATCAGTCGGGTGACAGCTGTCAGAATTCTCTACATCCTTGTGCTCACACGCTTTGCCCTACGGAATACCGCCATCTGCGTTTAGACTGACCGCCTTCACCTAATTTCGACTCTGCCAGTGCCGCCAATCTGGCATTCACACATCTCTGCTGCATGCCGTGAAAATTTATCAACCCTGACGTTTGAAAGATCTACCTTAATCGTTTTCTTTCAGTCTGCCGCATTGCCGACACACTTAGTCATTAAATTATTTCCAAAGCTTTCTCACTGTCCATTACGAACGCAGGCGTCTTGGGCGTTCCTCCACTGCACAAAGCTATCTACCGAGCGCGTTCCCTTTTATGCTAATCAATTTGATCCAAGCGCCCCGCAATTTTTTTTCTTGCCCTTCTTCCTTATGATAGGTGGAACCATTCAAAAAGGAAGCGTGCTAAGGGAACACTGAGCTCAATACTGCAATTCGTTTCTTCAAAAGCTTGTATGCAGATTTTGTTAAACCAAACAGCCATTAGAAGAAAAAAAAAAGCTGTGAATGAACAGCTTGAAGTCGCAAATATGATTTCTAAAAAGAGCCCTAAAACAAAATTTATTGACCAGCAACCGAATCATTTGCTGAAGCAAGCACTAAACGACACTTTTTGCTACCTGGCTGTTTGATCGCGATCCAGCCGACTGAATACTCGTCTGTAGAGGATAAGCACCTCCAGAGTGAGCACCCGTCTGATGATGTCCGCCCTGCCCTTGCCCACCAGAATTCCTTCCCTATAAATGGCTGCCTAATTACCAAAAACAACTTCAATATAACAAATGAGTGCAACATGGTTTCAATATCGTAGCCGGCTGGTATTCGGCGACCAAAATTCAGCTTTAGATTTTACATTCATAGCATTTGATTTACAAAAAGTCTTGTAAGCATGATCAAATCGCTACGCAAATAGCCCCATACTAAATGCTAAAGGCTGTTCACTGGCTCAGTTTGTCAGCAAATAAAAAAAATCTTTTCGTACAAATTAGTGCGTGTGGCCGCAAAACTTATGCACCATTTATAAAGTGAACACTTATCTCATCCACTTCATCTACCAAAGTTAACTTTTAATGCTATCTGAAAGATTTGAACATAAATGAAGCCGTGTTCGTATTCACTATCGATATTAAGCATTAAAGATGAGGCTGAAAACACTTCATACGCGTGCGCTTACTCTCGACGACGACGACTGCACTAGCTTTACATGAAAGCCGGCAAAACCCTTCCTACACAATCGTTCCGCTTTTGGTTTTGGAAAACGAACCTGTTGAGGCACACGGAATGCGAATTGCTGTTGTGACTGCGTCGCTGATGTATCCTCGCTTGCAGTTCCTCCATCTTAAATCAGACTATTCTCAAAAACATATTTCTTTCGTTAGCTTGCCCAATCTTCAATCCACTCACAAATACCTGCCACTCTACTACGCTTACGACAGTTCACGTAATCCTCGCCCAAAAACAGAAAAAAATGAACGGTGGGTTGAGGAATAGAAGCTGATGACAGCATATCACAATGAGCTTCAGAAAAGTATTCATTTTTAAACACGACAATCACCAAACGAAGTGCTCTCATACTACTTATTCTAAAACTCCGCTGTTCGCTACACTCGAACAAACAGCGCGACAAAAACTAGTGATCCACTTGCAACAAGGAGACGAACGCAAGTCGCATGACTTAGCCCCACTTCCATCTACGGCTGCGACGTGTTCGAGAAAAATGCAAAAGAGAGGGTCGAAAAGAAAAAAAAAGGTGCAACAAATGCGTTGGCAGGCCATCCAGAACGATATCTAATGCGTCACCCTAGTCCTGAAATTCGACGCCAGGGAAGAGAGAAGAGAAAGAGGCAAAATTCGACTAAACGGGACGAGTTTCATTTTATTCATGATACATAGGAGAGCGCCTTTAGTGCGTTCAATAAGTTCAATGCAGCAGGCCATATGGTGAGAATGACGGACACTAAACCACTCATAAATTGTTGGTGATACACAAGCAGCTACATCAGGTCACCAAAACTCTAAAGCGCGCTGAAATACAAAAGAGACACATGGAACAAATATTACCATTTGTGGCGGCATCGAGCGTGTCTTCATCGTCCTCATCCTCACCCTCCATTAGCAGCTCATTAATGTCAAAATTATCGAAATCAATTTCCTCCATGTTGCCAAATATATCATTCTCTGTTATATCGCCCAGAAGACTCTCACCTTCACGCAACGCCTGCAAATCGATATTTCCACAACGGCTCATATGAAAAGCGAAACTTCGGATTGAACCCATCGCCTCATGAATACCCATCGTTCAGGTACTACTTGCTAGTCAAGCTCTCAGCAAATAAGAGCTAGAAAACGATAAAGATTAACACTTCCAAAAGATGTGGCATGTTTGGTGATAGGGGTCGCGATTGATCGAAAATATCATTCCGAATTTGCTCTGCATTAGTAATTATCAGTGTCGCTTCTGAGCAAAAATAAAAAAATTTTCAAAGATGTTTACTGAGAAGAACGCTTACGCTTGCTAATGAGTCGAACTGCCTCATCAATGTGAAATTATCCAGTCTTAACTCAAACACATTCACCGACTATGCTCCACATTTCGACTGCAAACCACACAAGACTCGATATTCAAAAAGACAGGTAAAATATGGGAAGACTTAGAAAATACGATGAAACATTGGAAAAAAAAAATATTCATGGTGAAACAGAAACCTCCGAATCCGCTTCGTTCAGTTCGAAAACCTCCTTCTGTTTTTCCTGTCCCAGCGTCGTCTTGTTAATTTCTTGTGATAGGTTCGGCTCATCAACGACCACTTCCAGCAGATTCCGCCCCTCTACGGGTCGCATTCCAAAGAAGCTCTCCTGCAATTAAAACTCTTATTCCTGGCATTAAATAGCGTTGTAAATTGCAGTTGAAAAAAACAAAACAGCGATAAAAACATGTGCGAAACGAGAGCTCAATGCTACTTTTTAGAAATGTCGAGCTTCCCATGCTCTCTTGAGTCCATATTTTAAGTTATAATAGTCAGAGAGGACTCCAAAGCCCGAATGCTGCAGCTTAAAGTTGCAATATTCCAACGCTGTCACCAGTGGAAACGCACCTGGAGATGCAGACAAAAAACATTCTTCACTAAAAGGCTCATCCAGATGTAGACAAAAACATTCTTCACTATATGGGTCATCCAGACCCTCCGCAAGCAGAGATGACTCTTAGGACTTTGAAATGTATCACAGCTTCTGATATTCACTTGGTTTCTTTTCGTATCTGTCGATTTTTACAAGAAAAACAAACGTTTCGAACTACGCTGCACCCCAATCATAGCTAAAATCAATTTTTACAAGAAAAACAAACGTTTCGAACTACACTGCACCCCAATCATAGCTAAATTCATTCACTTTTTTACCAGAAAACAACATTTCCTACGCGTAATAAGAGAGGGCGCAGTTATAAGACGCTGATAAAAATTCAAAAAATATGCAATCATATTATTGCTGTTGACGAATACTAGTTGCGCAAAAGCAAATACCTATAATCGACGTCTCGGCCTCCTTACTGTATCATCCGGAATGTGCAGGACGGGTGATGGCCACACATAATTGACCTATTTATACACTCTGGCAAAGCACACGACAACATATGCAATTTGCATCATATGCAACAGAACACATGCAATTTGCAAAATGCAGGGTTGCAAAAGAGGAAGCGCGTTTGTCGAAATGGTGGGAATATATGCAGGAAATAGTTGAACTGTTAAGATAACACAAGAGAGGTAATAATTCGCGAAATGCCCTCATCATATCCTTCTTTCGTTAACGAAGGACTGTTGTCTGAACGAATTTTGCTTTCGAAAGACATCTTCTCATCGTGCTGTTGGAGTCGGGAAGACTCTGACATTTACCGCAACTATGCAAATTGGGTATCTATCTTTGCGATAGCGAGACCCATTCTGGGTTTTAAATAGGGTCAATTTGAAACATGGAATCACTTGATTGGATGCAGGACGTCGGCACTGCAGTGACGATGAATCAATGTGTGACCTGTTTTGGTCGACGGCGCATCAAATTATTTCTTGCCACGTTTCTAATAGAATTTTTTCGCTCACAAAATATATCGATGCCTCCCTATCTCTCTCTAAGCGGAAAGACATTCTGTCTATGGTTGCAACGCTACAT
>JPKZ01001384.1:148018-164020 GCA_000803305.1 Toxocara canis | reverse complement strand
TTGGCAAGCTCCTAAAAAAGCTGTGATGAGCATAGTGCCTACAGCGGCATCATAAAGCATAGAAAATATGAAATACTAACTATTAATTTGTTGTAACTGGTAGGCACAAGAGGAATCTTAGTGAGTGCCTCAATAATGACGCGCATCTTGTTAGCATGGCAATTAACGAAAAAACTATGTCAAATGAGTGGATGCAGCAGTATTCACCTGTATAATCGGTGGATAATTGTCTTCCAGTTGGCAGCGTCGTGGTTTTCTCGGTCGTTTAATTTTAGGTTTCTGACCAGGCGCCAGTTCCTCTTCTGCATTTGCGTCATCTTCAGCTGCCTGGATACGATGCCTCGGCATCTAAACTATTTAACGTTTATCATTATGGACAAGGGGTTCTACTTTCTGAAGTGCCCACACGTGAAGGGAACAGTCTTTGGAGTTAATATCGAATTAACACATTACGTTCCACTCGTCAATTCTTTCAGCTCTACAGGCGTCGGTATCTTTCAACAAGGATTTGCACCTCATCTATTCCCCTTTCTTCGAAGGAACAACTGCGGGAGGCGACCATTTTCTCCCATTTGTTTCAGCCCTCTCCAGCGACTTTCCCTAACCACTTTTCCTTCCACTTCCTTCGAAGTCCAACCGCTCGTGAATTTCAAACCACAACGAACCATGTTTCCGAAAAAGAACCGTCTAAACAAGAAGTGCATTCATCGGATCCACTGGGGAAATACGCCCTCCCGTTTTCGAAATTCATCTGTGTTGCTTTTTCTCGCCAAAGAAATCGACTCACTGCGAGATCGCTTCGGGACAAAAGTGCGCGTTTTTCCTTTTCCTTTTTATTTTACTAACTCACTTCTTTTCGTTTATTGCTCGTTCATTAGCTCAACTGCCAACGTTGAGAACCGTATTTCGCATACGTTTATGCCTCTATGGCACCAACTTCATAGTATTACCTAACTAAATCTCCCTTCTCCCTCTCCTCAATATGACGAAAAAACAACTTTAGTTTTAATATCGGAAAAACCGAGGAATATTGCAGAGTTTCACAAATGACCACTCAACCCATTCTGCAGAAGGCCACCTCTTCGAATTATTCCCTCTTTCCCCTACTTCCCCTTCACAAAAAAGCGAAGTTTGCATCTTCGATGAGTTTATGTGAGGTAATACGTTCGTTGCGTAGCTGATTCTAGCGACGCCAGAATTGATCCGGCACATGATAACATCGATGTATACCGCCTTGTGAATATCCAGTCCCTTTCCATCACCATCCGCCCTTCCAACACCGTGCTGGACACCAAATGAATTTGACGATCAGCTCCGTTTCCATTCACTTTAATATGTCTAACATCATGCATTCAAAAAGGGTTAAGACAATCTTGCTTCTCGAAGCTATTTTCAAGATCGCCGCCTATACGAATTATTCCTTTCATTTACACAGCTAGCTAAAAACAAAAGCGATGCTCAGCAAGAGATTGTTATGAAAAAAGTTCGAATTTCCAAAGCACTGACAACAATCAACTATAGATTTAAGAAGCAAAAAATGAACAAGCAAGCATTATTTTGAACAAATCAAGAATCAAGATTGCCAATCTCTAAAAAGCATATCAGTAAAACAACAGACGGCGAAAATAAAATGGAACAACAATTTTTAAAAAAATACCTTAACAAAGAAACCGCCAACACCCAGTTTCAGCACTTTCCTTCCAGGACCACCACCACGCATCCCTCGTCCTCGACCACTCATCCCCACGCTAACCACTTCCATTTCTTCCTCCTCATAAGCATCTAAAAACAGGGCGAAGTTTGCATCTTCGATGAGTTTATGTGAGGTAATACGTTCGTTGCGTAGCTGATTCTAGCGACGCCAGAATTGATCCGGCACATGATAACATCGATGTATACCGCCTTGTGAATATCCAGTCCCTTTCCATCACCATCCGCCCTTCCAACACCGTGCTGGACACCAAATGAATTTGACGATCAGCTCCGTTTCCATTCACTTTAATATGTCTAACATCATGCATTCAAAAAGGGTTAAGACAATCTTGCTTCTCGAAGCTATTTTCAAGATCGCCGCCTATACGAATTATTCCTTTCATTTACACAGCTAGCTAAAAACAAAAGCGATGCTCAGCAAGAGATTGTTATGAAAAAAGTTCGAATTTCCAAAGCACTGACAACAATCAACTATAGATTTAAGAAGCAAAAAATGAACAAGCAAGCATTATTTTGAACAAATCAAGAATCAAGATTGCCAATCTCTAAAAAGCATATCAGTAAAACAACAGACGGCGAAAATAAAATGGAACAACAATTTTTAAAAAAATACCTTAACAAAGAAACCGCCAACACCCAGTTTCAGCACTTTCCTTCCAGGACCACCACCACGCATCCCTCGTCCTCGACCACTCATCCCCACGCTAACCACTTCCATTTCTTCCTCCTCATAAGCATCTAAAAACAGGGAATCAAATAATGCACGAACGCCCTGCAGCCAAACATCATGTCATTTCTCTGCTAATCTGAATAACCCTGCAAAATGCGCCACGATAACCTCCGAAATGATAAATCGCGTAATCAAAAACGTTGCAGCTAGAGCCTTCAGTATCATGCAGCTCCGTGAGTTTCTTGGGTTTCTGCAGTGTACTGTACGATGCAATAATGATAAATATATGTATGCCAACCACAACAAAGGATAAAGATTTATAATAAAATAATAAATAAAGAATAAACGTTAACGTGAGGAAAAATTAGACCGCAAATATTACCACCTTACTGAAGTATACTGATACTTCGCAGTTGCGGACTATCTCGAAAAAAATCCAGTGAAGAATACTATTTTATAAAATCTCGCCAGTACATGACTCGATTTAGGCTCATTTAATTTCAGCCTGGAGTCGATACCGAGATCCCGCTCAATGTGGCAAACTTTGATGCTACTAAACCATCGATTAAATCATACATAGCATATGGTGACTGACCATCAAAAGAGTGCCCTCTGGAGGCGAAAGGATGCATAGGTAAGTCGAACATAGGTTCTTGCAACGACGTCGACCGAAAGAGAGAACCACCGTGTTTGGTATGGAGAACATCCAACGCACATTTATTCATCGGTACGTAGTCACATATCAACACGTTGAGCGCATCACTTGCCGGTGTGTTGCCTTGCGGTCGACAAAGGGAACACCGAAAACCGTTCTCGGCTGCCGCTTCAAGCATATCCTCACCACAGATATCTTCGCATTTACCGTGTAACCACCTAAAACATTAATCGCCTGCTAACAGCCAGCATGACTTCACCTCACGTCCCAGCTACGATTTTCAGATGCACAAATATTCCCGAACAGCAAAGCACTATTCAGCCATGATAAGCCCAGCAGTGATTTTTAAATAAAGGAAAGTTCGCGAAACGGCATTAAAAGCGTAATAAAAATGAATAACCAAACCTTGAACAATGTTGGCATTTGATAATGTGCTCGCCGACTTCATATAGACGAAGGCATTTCGGGCACTTGCGTAGCGAATAGCATGTTTCACACAAACCCTCCATACGCTGCGTATCGACAGCGCTTGGGATCGGTGCTGAACATCGCCGACACGTCGCACACCTTAAAAACAATGCATCATTTACCCTTGCTTCCAGTACGCTACACAACCGAGCATATTCTGCTGCGCGCAACACTACATATTTCAGGCTCGATTTTTCACGGCGGTCATATCACTGTACAACTTTTGGTTCACGAAAAAAAAAAACTACGCCCATATCCTAGCAACAAAAACCAAATTTTACTAGCACTTTCTGAACGCTACAAATTCGTTCGCTCATTTCAATCAAAAATTGCCTTGTGATAGCTTCCCACATTACCAACGTTTTGCGACCAAAACTGCGGCAAAAAAAAACCGACTCGACTTATTTATGAAGAGAAAAAAAAAGCAATATTAATTTTTTATTTTAGAAAATGATAATAGACGATGCAACGCCAAATCACGAATTAACTCACGAAATTGGCAGCTGCAGCTGTCCCAAGCAACTACATAAACAAGCTAATTACAGATACTAATTATAATATCATCATTGGAAGTTCATTGAAGATAAAACAAGAAATTACCGTCGATGAAATCCAAATTATAGACTAGTAAACAAAAGATATTAAAGTATACCATTTGCATCGCCAAGAACCATGTGGAATACGTTCAAGAGGAGGGTCAAGGCAGTAGATATGGTAGGAAACATCACACTCATCGCACAACAGCAGATTCGATTCATCTCGCCCATCACCGCATCCCTCACAAACTGTGCAGTCCAAACAACGCCAACCACGTTTCACAATAGTCGAATTTAGCTGAAAAGCACATATTAACTACCGGTATAATCATATCGCTGCACTTAACCACCGGTACAATCATATCGCTGCACTTAATCGCTCTCGCGTACTCACTCGTGCAGACGGCCATTTAAACCAGAACGCAGCGCCGTTCAGTAAGTAAAAGCATGGCCGCAGTATGCTAGTAAGGTAAGAATTCCCTAATCGCCTAAGGCATCTATAAAGAAGCATGCTGCCTGGAAAACAGGGAGGAGGGGAGGGGAAGAAAGGGTATAATAAGGGAAGGAGGAGAAAAAAGTGGGAAGTGGAGAGAGTACGGGTTTCGCCGTACATGTTCAGGCACCCCCTTAATCCTGGAGGCCCCTGAGTTAGGCATTGTAAAAGTCTGACCAGCTCTTAGGTCGCCTGAGTTCTGAGCTCTCGGCGATGTTAGTGAAACAGCGCAACCCTAAACAGACTTTCATGACCCCATCATCCGTTAAAAAAAGTGCCGTCTGTATTCCCTTACAATAAGGCTTGTGTGCATCTTCTGGACCTTCAAGTCTCAAGTTGTTGTGAGAAGCCCCTCAACAGGAAGTCACGAGGGAAAAGCGGACAAGAGGAGCTGTCTATGTACCGTTTTTCAGCATTCCAGAACTGTTCCTATAGAACGATGAAACTCCAGAACTGTTCCTATCGAGCTGAACTACTTAAACCCCTAAACATCTCTTCCTCCTTCCCCTCCCTCTCATCTTCCCTCGCACATTCACAACGCGCAGTTCTCACGTATGCGACCACAAGAAGGAATCCCGCACGCACCTTATCATGAAGACCAACGCAGAATGTGTGATAACTCTGTGCACACGTGGCACACGCAACCATAGTGCCTTCGATATCCTTGCCAATACTGCCACAGATCAAACACACTGGCATTTGCATAAAGAACGTATTCTCGGCAGATGTGATCACCACTGTACGGATATATTCGTTATCCTCTACCCGATTCTTACTCTCCTCCGTATCTCCATTTTCCTGCGTGTGCTGTAACACAAAAAAAAAATCAGTCGTTATTTGCTACGGGCTGAAACGTGAGAGCTATTCCCGCAATTCTTGGTCTCATTTCGCGCTTCCTATCACTCACTTTTAATAAATCCACGTTTCACTTGGTCTAAAGTTTCAGATTAAATACCTGCCACCTTTCTTTAGCAGTTACTCCATATTCGATATAAGTAGATCACAAGGGGCATGCACAAAAGTAATACAGATTTTGGGAAAAATTCAATGTCACGGGCGAAAATTATATGCGTCAGATCAACTTATGCGATCAACACAATAAATAACAACTGGAAATCCATTATTTAATGCCCAAATAGATGGTGCTGCCAATAAAATATAACACAGAATCGAGTGGGAGCAGTGCATTCGAGTGAACGTTTCTTATCCGACTAGAAATATTGATTTCGTCACATTCGACCTATTAGAAAGTATTACATCGGTCTCCCCGCCCGCCCTCAACACAGTTTTTGATTAGGAGGAGATACTTGAAATGGCGCCGACGTTTTTCTCTAAGCCACTAACTAGAAGTAGATATGTGCGTCTATCACGGCGTGCGGCTTAGGATGTACTCTGCGCGCTCCGGATTGGACAACATTTTGCATGTATCATTTTGGACACGCTACTTCCAGTTAGCTAAATGACCTACTTTGCAAACACTGCCCCGTTCTTCCTCTACTCCAAAAAAAAGGAGGAAAGAAAATCTGCTCACAAATGAATGGGCAAAAGATTAAATCAACTAATACCAGTTCCGCTTCACGACCAGCAGCAGTCGACGCCACAAGGGCAATCATTGAAGATGTCTTTCCACCCCTGAAATCACATCTCATTAAAAATCAACAAATTTCACGCAATAAATATTATCATTTTAAAACTTCATGTAAAATCGCCTTAGTTCACCGTTTAAACTGCCCAGAGCAAATTTTAAAGCAGCTTGCCTTGGCCGTCGTCCCCTTGTTCCTTTCCCGTTCTTATAGCCTCCTCTGCCACCTCGTTTGCCTCTGAGTGATGAAGTGCTGCTATCCGTTAGATCACCATGCGATGAGCGAGCCTTCGTGAATGACCCTCGACCGGTACCCGGCTTCTTTTTACCACCTCCTCGCCCACCGCGCCCAGAATGCGATAAACCCTCGGTCTTCTCGCGCCTTGAACGTATCATTACTTCAGTACTGAACTGAATAATTGTTAGAATTAGCATACAGTCAAGAACGGATAATCGGCTACGATAGTAGCACACTGAGGATATGGCGACTGAGATAGGTTTAAATTCAACAAGAGGTCAATCGTGTTAGCTGATCGACTTGCAGGTCAAACAGCATGGTCTTTATACGGGCGTCAAGACAACCGGGAGTACTGCCACCCCAATATGTTGACGCGCAAAAATCGACTCATTATAATGATGTGGTCACCGGTGCAAAAACTGCAGAAATTTCAGGGCCGGGTGAACGACAAGCTCCCGAAGTTGCGTTTTTTTTTTTTAATTTTTGATTTCCTCATCTGCAGCTTTCGATGTTTTTAAAGATTCCCAGTTAGATGCCTGCGTCACACTTCACATATATTCTCTCAGATGGACCTACCTGTGCTACAGTTTTTGACTTGAAGAAAACTTCTAAGCTATTTTCTGGTAGATTGGGCTGACCTCCCCCTTATCGACGCACCCCCTCCCCTACCTTCCCCCATGCTTGAGAGGTCACCTAAACCCGTCTGAACGTTAAGCTGCTTTTCGTGAAAAAAATTTTCAAAACGGCTTCTGAAACAGAAATATAACTCGATCGCCTGGATTGCCGATATCCCTTGATGAGTGATTTTTGAAAGCTAGGATATAACTTACAAGCCATCTTCAGCGATTAAACCCTACCCATCTAAACCGGTTTCCAGCTTAACAAGCGTGAACAGAAAACTGTAAGGTGCTATGGACTGCTTGCCTTGGAGGCCTACATCTGACAAAGTGTTTACGATGACGCCTCCGGAGGTGAGAGAGGAAGCGGAAGGAAGGAGCACTCGACGCAAGTACAGACCGCTTAAAGATGGAAATTTAAAAAAAAACCTCGGAGGCGGTCTGAAGTCATCGGTATCACTCGATGCAGTGTTATCGAGGAAGAAAGCTGGAGAGGCACGAGCTGAATTACTTGCCGTTGTTGTGGCTGTTGTAGTCGCAGGAGACGACATTGATGACACATCGCCATGACCTTAATCATATAAAAGACGTTAAATAAACACTACAATTCGCCACAAACACCTGAATAAAGATCCCCTCTCAAGTTTAGGGCCTCTTTCTGGGTGCCGCACTTCGCAGAAGCTATCTTTCACCTAGACAAAGCCTCGCTTCCTTCAGGACGTCCTTCCGCACCCTTCCCCTATCCCAGCTTTTGTGCACTGAACAATATTGAAGGACTGAGTTATTTAACTGCCGAGTTAAATTTCGAGCGCAAAGGTAATCGGTATCACAGACGTACTACCTTGTAAAAATGAGTCAGAAGGCTAGGGATTCGGAGAATTCTCAATAGTTCGATAGCGTAAAGTTTTTCGTGGAAAATTTTCATTTCATTTATAAGGTTCACAGTAATTTACAACTGTTAGCTAAATTTCCTTTTTTTTTTCTCCTAGTAGAGCATATTAAAATGACGCACTTGTTCTAATTTTTCCTCCTCTTCGCACCCACCCTTCTCCTGCACTCTCCTTCGGTGAATTTTGGGCAAACTTACATACCAAGGCATTGAATACTCAAGACGTATTCAACATCGTAAGCGATCAGATAACTAACCAGATGCATGCGATATAGTGAAGATGTCGTTAAAAGTGGAGTCGAGGTGTGATAGCGGTGCAAGAGGACTGTTGCGATTCGTTGGCGACTGGATCGAGAAACCAGTCTCCAAGGTGTTGCGGGAGGTCTCATCATGAGCCGAAACGGAAGTGGGAGACGGTGCAAGCGAGCTGCTACCAGCAGACGTCATCATCGCATCGGCAACCAACGGTGAGTTGCGACATACTGCACATACGTATTCGCCCTCTACCGCACCTCCACCTAATGCGTCGGCGTCACATTCCGTATGAATCCACCTGAATTCTCCTTCACAGCATCCAATAAAAAATTAGAGGCTAAGCAATTCAACCTCATCATAGAAGACTATGAAGAGAAATAAAAAGATTACACCGATGTCGTGTAAACTTAAACGAGCAACAGTACGAAAACACTTCAAAAACAATCACTGATTAGGCCATGAAACGCACATGCCGATATCTGATCTAGAGAGAATGCCAGGTGAGAAAGTCGCTACAAGAGAGCATGCAAGTGCCGATCCCACGCTTCTGGCCTGGCGATATCATATTTGTGCATATGGTTTGCAAAGCCTATTGCAGTAAGTAATAAATTAAATTAAATTCAACGACGTCTTCACAACAATAAACAAGCGTCTAACCAGGGCTGCAAAGCAAGCTATTGACGCGCTGATCGTCGACAGAGGAGCGATCTAATATCAACTAGAATTTGGAGATGTACATAGGCATGAAGGAAATTCCAATGAAGTAGTCGAGACCGAAGCAGATCAAACAATGCACCTCAGCGGGCCTCCCTGCACCTCAGTGGGCCTCCCCATTGCGATGAAGTTATCGCACTTCATCATTGTGGAAAGAACAAAAAAGAGTACTCATAAAAATATAGAAAGGAAGAACTATATGTGAGCGCCTCGGAGGTCCAGCGAGGGAAACGGAGGGATGAGAAAGGAATCAATTAAAACGAAAAAAAAAACATACTTTCGACAAGCGCTACATGAACGCACATTCGAACCAGTGAGCACCGATCTGGTACAAACGGCACAGTGAGATAGAGGCGGCTGCGTTTGACGACGAGGACAATCCGTTGCACATACCTCGCCTGCGCATTGACCACAATGCTGAAAAAAATCAACTCTGAATGCTCTAGCATCCGAAAAACACTAACTCGAGGCTCTAATAACCTTCGCCTCTAGCAGAAAGTTCGTAAAAATTCTGAACAAAGGCAACGTGAATTTTCGTAAACTTTGAAGGTATCTCTGCCTTTTTTCCTTAGTCGAATCATTGAAAACGAAAAAAAAAATTAGCATTGATCGCCGGAAGCGCAAGAAACTTTAGAAATTTTAGGCAAAGAGAGAATTTTCGCTTAAATTATTCGGTCAGAGCGACCTCTCAAGGCAACGCCTCTCCACTTTCATCCCCCGTGCGTGTGACTGGGGGCAACAAATTAATAGGTATCACAAACGTCATTACTTCTTTCCAAAACTGCTACAAAATGAATATCAAAAGCTTCCACCCCTTCTTTCTTTCTCCCATAATAGAAGGAAAAACTCGTTTTGTGGGGGTGCAGCATTTTGATGGCATCGGTGCTCAAATACATGTCATGTAGGCACGCTACGACAAAACACAGGATAGGGCTATTTCTGAAAAGAACCATTGCATACTCAAAATAAAATACAAGTCAAGCGAACAAATACGAAAATGAGATCAACATCAAACCCTTAGCCCATCCCTCCCCCAAACGTTTTTGAAGCTTTCGCAATATACTACAATATTTTAAATCGCCTATTCATGATATGGTTACGATTCTTTGCGAATTTTGCGGCACATATTTGAAGGTAGGCTCGCTGTGAAGCTTATAAGCTCGCCTCAATCGTATCGCGAGCAACTTCATCAAGAAATTCTTGTATGAATAATCAAATAACATCAAATCAGGACCATTTTGCGCTTACGCGTCGCGTCAAAGCCGATGGAATTTGATGAGCACGAAACGCGCCTGAAAATAACATATTTAAAAATGACGTATGAGAAAAGGTTTAAAAAGCCTAGATTTAAAACGACAATGATCCAATCCTGTACATAATTTTAATTAGTCAAAGAAAGGCAGAAATGCTCTAAGCTTCATCAATGTACTGCAACCACAAATGGACGGACACCAAAGACAGGACAGACCCCGCAGCTATCCTGTCCTCAGCCTAAGGTTTTGCTTTTCATTTTTGTTCAATGCCAGACATGGGCTGCTCATGCTCATATTAATTTCGTTCCGCTGAAATAGACTGATGAAAGCACATTGAAAACGAGCGATGAACATGAACATATCTTGTATTGTTATGTGGAAGAGGCCTTATGTGCACAATGGCTACCGACAGAGAGCCGAAATAGAGTAATTCTATCGTAGCAGTTCGAAACGTGCTATAAATGACATTTTCGACACAACTATATTAAACTCCACTTGGGGTTACTTTAGAGAAATAAATTTGGACGAAGCCAGACCTTTATGACCTTTTCTCTCCCCAAAGAATAAATATTGAAAAGTACGAGCCCTCCTATATTATCACACGCTTTAACTGAGTTTCTTGTTTGTGGAAGGGACGCTTATTTATAAATCATTGCGGCTTAGCTTGAACTTTTTAGTGAAGTTGAGACCCCTCCCTCTTACGAAGACACCAACTGCTTCGTACTAGGAGAAGACGATATTCATGCTTTTTGAAGAAGTGAGGTGAAAATACACCGACAGTGGGTTCGATTCGAAATAGAAGCATTGGCGAAGAATGCTGCGACAGTCTACCATGACCAAACCGATCTTGTCGGCCTTAAAAAGTTGGCTGGAATTGCCTAAGCAGCAACGGGCAAAAAGCCTCTGCTGTTTTGGGTCCAGATGTCGGCTGACCAGCGATGAGAATGCGCGACGGTTATACAAGGAGGGCAATTAAAGTTTTGCGAAACCCAGTGGTTTCATTCTCATTTGGCGTATACGCACAATTTAAAGATGCTACTGCTCACATGTAAAAATAGTGAATTACACAATCAGCATGTTTCACTAACTCTGCAACGCTTCAAATGACGACGATCATTGGTCGGCTTTTGCAAAATGAAATTGCATTAAACTGGAAAACTCATTATTACTAGTGACAAAAACTGTTAGACCGTCTACTTATAAAAGAGTTAAAACTAATGAAAAAAAATGCCCCGCTCGATCAAACTGAACTGAATTTATTTTTTCACGATATGCACGGCAGGACATACGCGAATTATGTGTATAGCCAATGGACACAAGGCAGCAAGTGCAACTGTTGGTGGCAATACCCAACACAGTTACGTATTTGCTAATTTGCCTCAATCAGGTGTGCTCCTAGCAGCTCAGCGCAATGAGACCATCCTTGCTCAGTATCGCCTGTTAAAGAGATTACTACCTGGTAGCGAAGGCATCAATGCGATGGACGCGTTGTGCGCCCGGCGAAAGGACGCTAGTGGATGCACTGCTCACTGCAACAGAGCCGTGCACTTCGTCCATCAGGCGCAAAGCTCAAGCCATTTCACCTCTACTCTTTTACCTGAAAAAAAAAATCACTTATCGTAAGATGCAAACGTTATGCGTGTAATTGTTAGAAATCGAGTGTGGGTGTGCAGCGCTCTAACTATAAAAAGAAAGCACTGATATTAGACCTCGTTGCCTTATAAAGCAGAATGCAATTCCTTCAGCAGTGTATTGATATACACAATTTATCAGGTTGTATTGGTGGTCATATTCAACTTTATGCGTTCTTTACAGCAGCATTAGGAAAATTTCAATTGATACATCAAAAACGCTGAAAGTGTGCGATTGTGAATGACGTTTAGGGAATCACAATGTATCAAACATAATGATACGTCAAAAACAACGTACTCAACATCGATATATACAACGGTTCGACAAGAAAATTAAAGATGTCGTTCCCCACCTCAAAAAGATGGATACAAGGAATAAAGAAGCTTTATATTTGCAGGTATGAATGACAAACAAAACGAGGCATGAAAAAGCCGAAAGGCCTTCAAACGATCTTAGAGAAGAGCTGGTTTACAACAAGTTTAGTTTGAGATAAAATCCTACTGTGACAGTAGAAGAGATATGGGAAAACAGGACTTACTGAGGACAGCGACGTTAAAAAAGTGCAAAGTAAGATCATTTAACAACTACTACCTGCTGTGTAATATAGATGTCATACAAACAGAATAGCTACCTTGCCGATCGGCCACTTCTCTTACGCCCCGCAGCGGCACGGTGGCAGGCTAAACCCTTCGCATCATTATGTAGCCATCGACTGGAAATCAGTGTAAATTCGTCAAGTTTTGGCCGGCTTAATTAAGCGCTAATCAATGCAACGTTTTTTTTATCGACTTACCGAATTGCAATAAAGAATTAAACAATAACGCTGAAACACCTTAGAGCTTAATTAAGCAGGCCAAAGTTGAAGAATTCACGTTGAAGTCATTTGTTTGGATACGCACCGCAACCTAGGACCAGATTTTAGTCGCCCGCCAGTTTAGAGCTTTATGAATGCACAGAAAGAACTAACAAAGAGCTCGCTCATAACCGTTATTCAAGCCATCAGCTTATTTTTATCGGCAGACGAGATATCTTTTAGAAATTATGTTGCGCTCACAGCAGGCCTATTCAGTTAAATGCTTCTCAGCCCTACCACTACACGAGTGTGAGTCTTGCTGGGCCGCTGACAGCCAACCACATATAAAATACTCCGGCGGGGAGTAAGTTTTGCGGTGAGGGGGCTTAAAACCAATCAGTAATGCACCAATTATACTAGTCAATCAAATGG
This sequence comes from Toxocara canis, assembly GCA_000803305.1. NCBI lineage: Eukaryota > Metazoa > Nematoda > Chromadorea > Rhabditida > Toxocaridae > Toxocara > Toxocara canis. The sequence continues at coordinate 151,080 of JPKZ01001384.1, read as the reverse complement.
CAACTCCCTCAGTCAAGATGTCTTCAAAAATGGTTACAGCAAGAATCCTCTATCTTAGCAAATAAAACAACAGCAAAAAAAAACATTGGCTAACAGATCTTGCAAACGGAAGTGACGCCTTTCCCCCGTTAATCAGTGTGTTCAATGAAAACATGCAAGCATCCATAAACCCAAAAACGTTCCTTATTCAATGTCGCATGCCCTCACTTGCCCACTCTACCTGTAACCCCCTCCCTCATCTAAAACCTGAAATAGAGACTACTATACTAACCCCAAAAACGAGACAACCAAAATCCCAGCACGCGCGAAACAAGCGAAACGGCGCGATCAACATCGCCCCATGGCTTTTGCAATGAGAAATTTTGGCGTAATATGACATTAGCACAAGTGTACGCTATTACAGCTTTCGTCTGCTTCTTTACAGCACAATTCCCCCACGCGCCTCCAGTGTTCTCTGGTCACAATGGTTGTTTCTTTGCTTCATGCAGCAACGTGCACATCACACACAAAATATTACAGCTAAATATTTAAAACTCAGTAGTAATTTGCTCCCCTTTACAGCTTAATAACTTGTATCCTGTATTCGTTGTATTGATTTGATTAAGGTGCAGTAATCATGTGAGGTGTGGTGATCATGCTAATCTGATTGAAATCCTATTTAAAGATCATCGATGAGAGGTTGGAGGTTAGGTAAGGCGTTAGTGACGATGTTCGGAGCGAATCAAATTAACGAAGTAATCAAAAAGTAATTGGCGGCTACAATTTACACACTATGGAGGTAAATGGGCATATGTTGTTATGATGGTTTGATGGTTTGCTCTAGCTTTTGATAGAAAGGAACTCCACTCAGAATTCACACACTCAACGCCATCTTTCTTCGAATGCGGCCGTTAAGCCGGTCCAGAACCTCATCGAACGTGATACGCCGCGTATTGTCGTCACACTTCGTCGCAGTTCATAGAAGCTTGTCTTCACCTTATCCATACTTTTTCAGAAATAGTTGTTTACAGTGGTTTCGGGAATACCCCGTATGACACTGTCTACCTCATTCATATTACACGAACAGGAAGTGCAAAAGCCAAGAGACAGTGACGGCCGGTACACGATAGTTGTGCGGTACCGACTTCTAAGCAAGAATGAAATCGCACACATTGATCTATGATCGTCATCCATTTCTAATGCATTGTAGGCCACTGCAGTGTGTACACCTCGTTAATCATATGAACATCACTAAGCACATACATATGTATGCCAAAGGCCATAGATAAACGATAGCTCTGTTAGACCTAAATTTTGACCTTAAAAATATTACAAATTAAAATATGACATTCTGAATGGTGAGTACAAGCAAGAGCACAGTAGTACTTTACATAAAGAATATTCTGTCTAAAAAGCGTTCTTTGCACTTTACAGTTCAGCATTGTTTCGCATATGGAACGGATCAGCTGAGAATGTTGCGGAAGCTAACAATCGTCTGCAGCCATAGATCGCATAAACTCGCTCGATCTTCGGCTAATAGTAGCTTCGATTTACTGAGTATTGTACATATTTCGGTTCTGGTCCCAATGCTATGTGCCTGATGACCATTGTTTGTTTGTTTCTGTTGTTTTTTTTTTCGATAGCAAAGACCAACTATCAGTTTATTAGTTATTTATTTATGCAAATTAAAAAAGAAGATATATGAATAAGAACTTCACATTTGATAGCGATGCGCAACAAAATCTCACAAACGATAATCAGCTAATTTAATCACAGTATTTGCAACAAGTGGACGTCTAACAAATTAGCACACACATTTTTGAGGTCCCAAAAAAATGTTTTACAGGAATATCTTAATTTAGGCACATGCATTTGAATATTTCATGAGCATTCGTAGTACTAATAAAGTTGTCTATTTGCAAGAAGTAAACTTGAAAAAGACACAAATTTTCGAGAAATGGACGCTGATATATGTGCCAAAATAGAAGAAAAATAAAGAAATGAAACGAAAAAAAAAAAGCCGAGAAGAAATTAAAGAAACAAAACAAAGCAGTCGAAAACAAAATGAATATTAGCAAAGGGTCTGGGTGGCTGCCAATCGATGATGACAAAACGAGATGATGCCTCTTAGGCACTACCTGGAAAGGTGGTAGTTTACCAAGTCTTAATGCAAAACTCCTAATGCACTCACGACTTTGGCGAGAAGCAAATTCCAACCATTAATTAAACCGTTTGCAAAAGAGTCTTCCGTGACGCTATTCGTAACCGGAACTTATATCCGCGTTGTTGTGCAGCAGAAGTATAAAGTTGAGGTCGATTTAGGCACATGAATTCGAATAATGTTCTGTAGAGTGTGCACGGGTCTATGTTAGGTCTTCTCCACTAGAAGGTTTGAATACCAGTTAACTTAAAAGTTCAGAGTATTTTGCCTTTTAATAACTGCATTTTTCTTTTGTTGAAGCGGTTCTCGTAAATAAATCGTTAGACCTTCTCAGTGCGAAAGCAGTCTTAATGGTAAACCTCTGGAGCGTATTCGAAATCAACTAATTGTATGAATTTATTTTGAACGCAAAAATGCTTCCTGAATGAGTCACTGGTGCGCTCTACGCATACAAATGTCGAAGCTTGGAAACTCTGAAGGCAGTGTCAAACATCCTTAGATATGAATCTTTGCGTTTTTTTAAAGCTTTTTCGTACGGTTTGCTGCGTTGACTATTTATAAAACCCTCTTAAGTGGGCTCACCAGTTGCCCCCTCAAGAGGGTTGTATAAGTAGCAGCTGATTTTTGACCTGAAACCGCTGTAACGCCTATGATTACTTTAACGTATGAACTACACTGATGTGCAGGTTTATCAGTATTTTTATGCCAAAATAGAACACTTTTAGCTCCCATTGAAATCATATCACTTCTTTGGAGGTCCGTAGATGGTTATGTAAGTGCCGTGGAAGATGCGAGATTTTTTAAGTTGATGGAAGCGAAAGAAGGGAGCGCTTAAAACGACGTTCTTGTCTGTTGCGTGGTGTCACGTACAGCACAATTGCAGCGTGCCACAAAACAGCATCAGAATGCACAGTTATGGGAG
>JPKZ01001384.1:130399-147325 GCA_000803305.1 Toxocara canis | reverse complement strand
GGGGGTGGTGGGGGGGGGGGGGGGGGGGGGGGGGTAAAACTGCCATGCAACTATCTATCTATCCGTCTGGTAATTTCACTGGACAAACAACTGAAAGTGGAGTTACGAAAATATGATCGGTGAACACGTTCTGAACCTCACAATCATTGGAGTTAAAATCACGAAAATTGGATAGCTGTAAACGTTCTACGACCCACTCTAGTAGCATTCAGGCTGATCAATCAACCTCTAAACAAGTTTTAAACGCTTAGAAGTGCGTAAATTTTACATAAATAAGGGTCCTCACAATTAACCGGATCGCAGCATGCATGAAAGCGAAACAAGACGAACTTCCATGATAGATTTCATGAGCGGTCCACTAACGCTTTATTACTTGTTTGCTACTTGCCAAGATGACATCTGCAAGTTACGCAACTGCTATTGCTCGTGTTGCTTCGATCAACTTGGCATACAGCCCTCCACTTGTTGACAGCGTCGAGGTTCCATCGAGCAACGCAAAATTCAGCTCGTTCGTGAAAATTCATTGTTCGGCTGCATACTTAACGGCGAGTTACTGCGCAACTATCGTTATTTGTTTCGTTTCATTGGTTTGTATTTGGGTGGATCGGATGTGAGCTCCGCGTTTCTAATGCGATTGAAAGCGTGCAGAAACGGAAGATAGTGAGGAACGAAAGATGCGGGGAGACAGTGGAAGGGGGAAGAGACAGGGCGTGGCATCATCAACTTGATTTTGCTGGATTCTGTCAAAACAGTACTTTGAATGACGCTTTGTTGCTTGAGTATTGGCTGCCGTATTTGAATATGCGCCAAGTCGACGTCAGCAAAGCTTTATATACTTCTATTCGGTGACCGAACCGATAATCGTAGGTAGGAGGTGCTGGCAGATGGAATGAAGGTTATGGTCAGGGGTCTTCGGCCATCCATCCCCTATTTCAATCTTAGGGTCCAAAACAGTAAGGGAAACGTTTGAAAAAAATACCCGGTTCCCGACATTCCTTCCTTGTAGTGCGAGTTGTCTCCCCATTGGGTCACCGAAGAGGTGTGTTATGGGATTGTAACGTCCACCAGGAAGACGTTCTTCAGCAGTATTTCATTACCTTTACCGCTTGTTGCAAGTGAATTACGGGTGTCACTCGTCCTTATTAATAAAATTTGTCGTATTTTATCGGAATATTGAATTTGTAATTGGGAATATTATACTTGTGATTGGTGATTGTGTGTATTCTTGCAGTGTCTATGATTTTATTGATCCTGAGTGGTTTTTTTTCTCCCATCCGAACCAGTGACATTTTTCGCTCTTTTTCGCTTTCCCTATCAGTACCACTTTTGGTTGTTTTTAGCGTTCGCTAATATAAGTGACCGATTTGACTGTTTGCTGTATGCTGATGCTGACAACTAATTATTAAGCTATTAATAACAAGAAATTTCCAGTTTCGTATCAGGAGCCATCCGATCGGTTTGTTTCGTGACTGCTCACCTAGGCCAAAAATCGCATCCGGCGAAAAACATTTCACCAAACATTACCGCACATTACTTTTTCTAGCTCATCCGTTAGGCTATCACTAAATACGATCCATTAGTTTTTCGTCGTCTTCTTTCCTATAAGACTTCTTTCATGTTTATCGACAGTTAGTCTTACTTCAGGTAATGATGGGCAGACAAATCACGCTGTTGTGCGCATTCCTACTGGTCGTTTTCGTTTCTTTTTCTGTGGCGTCACACTCGGCGAATGATGGTAGTGATAAACGACGTGGAAAGACATCGACTACCGTACTTGTAAGTCGTTTTGTACGGCTAATGTTTGCCAGCTCTTTTTTTTCCCCACTGTTGCACTTTTCTAACGGATTATTCATTTCATTTCTCCTTGCAACATTTAAGGTTTAAATGAACAAACGTATGTGTTTGCGAAATTACGTGCAGTTTTTTTGGTAAAAAAAATTTTCCCGTTGGGTCGACGAGGATTGCCAACTTTCTTTAATTGAGTTATTTGACCCACGGCTGGGAAGCTCTTGTAGGAATGTTTTCTTTTTTGTTCGACTAACAACCAACAAGTTAACGGCCCATTGAGCGTACTTTTGAGAGCACATGTGATGAGTGGTGGACAACAACAAAGCATTCGGATCGATCATGAAGGCAGTGCGTTTAAAGGTTCAGAAGTGTTATTAGGGTACACCATAGAGCAACGCATGAGATGCAAAGCTGGCATATACGGCGAACTGCGTGAAATGCATAAGTTTCGAAAGTCGCTAGTTGTATGCCCAAAGATTTGCGCAGATTAAATTTTTTAGCACAGTTGTCAACATTTTGCTGGAATGCGATTTAATCGATGCAATTTTGATGGTATCTATTTGAATGAAAAAAAAAGAAACAGAAACCTAAACATCCTTGTGTTTTCCCTTTTCTTCTACGTAAAGTACATACTGGTGAATGAGTGATTAATTAAAATCCCATTTCAATAGCCCAGTAAGTTACCTCATTAATTAACCCATTTTCCTCAACGTAATGGCTAGCAGTGCCATTTGGTGTGCACTCAAAGTGATTAAATAGGGAATTTCATCATTAGCTTAATTAGCTCCCTTCATTAGTTTTGTTAGCTTCCGAAGCGGTCACTAACTCTATTCCTTATTTTTTACTCGACACTAATTCCCTAATATAACAAATGCAACCGAACAACGTGTATTTATATGTGAAGGTGACACCTGGACTGGCCTGAAGATACACATGCGTACGGCGATAGTTTTTTCTAGCGTACAGCCTGCTAGTTCTGCAAAAATTCAATTTTTTTTTTGTCTTTTCTCTGCCTTTTTGTTTCTTCCGAACAAAAATCTTGCTGCATGAAAGTAAACGAATGCTGTGGACTTGGGAACTTTTAAATCTTTAGTGGGTAATTAATGGATCATGAGAGCCTATTTATAGCAGATTTGTTGACGGTGAGATTCTTCAGGAAAGCAGTGAGACAGACGAAGAGACTTCATCGAAGAGCGAAAGCGGCCATGAAGGTCGTTCAAGTAAGAAGCAAACCCACCGTAAGCTGTTTTTTTTACTGATAATGGTTGCGTATTGTTTGTTTTAATGAGGCGAAGTTATCGGCAATTCTTACCCTTAGAATCGAAAAGCGACACGTCGAAACGTGGTACCAGCGGATGTTTAACTTCTCAAACGACGATCGAAAATAGCACATGCACATATGCCATTTTTAAAATAATTGCAGCACTTTATATCGAGAAGAAGCAGGGAGTAATTTTTGCACGAGAAAATCTCAGGGAACAACGATAACATTTTCAAATAGAAGCCCACAATCTGAAGTCCCCATATGGCCTCCAATGCGGGCTGCCTGATCGTGATGGGCGTTATGGTGCTGAGGGTAGAGTGTACCTTTGTCAAAGCGACCAACAGTTCATACTGTTACGGTAGGTACGCTCCATTCTCAGTCCATGTTTGCGCTTTATTTTACCTGTGCATATAACCTACTGTTTATGCTCCGTCACTATCTGTTTATGTGATCCAAGCATCATAGCTTTGAGACGAATTATCGACGCACACTCGGCGAATGATGGTAGTGATAAACGACGTGGAAAGACATCGACTACCGTACTTGTAAGTCGTTTTGTACGGCTAATGTTTGCCAGCTCTTTTTTTTCCCCACTGTTGCACTTTTCTAACGGATTATTCATTTCATTTCTCCTTGCAACATTTAAGGTTTAAATGAACAAACGTATGTGTTTGCGAAATTACGTGCAGTTTTTTTGGTAAAAAAAATTTTCCCGTTGGGTCGACGAGGATTGCCAACTTTCTTTAATTGAGTTATTTGACCCACGGCTGGGAAGCTCTTGTAGGAATGTTTTCTTTTTTGTTCGACTAACAACCAACAAGTTAACGGCCCATTGAGCGTACTTTTGAGCGCACATGTGATGAGTGGTGGACAACAACAAAGCATTCGGATCGATCATGAAGACAGTGCGTTTAAAGGTTCAGAAGTGTTATTAGGGTACACCATAGAGCAACGCATGAGATGCAAAGCTGGCATATACGGCGAACTGCGTGAAATGCATAAGTTTCGAAAGTCGCTAGTTGTATGCCCAAAGATTTGCGCAGATTAAATTTTTTAGCACAGTTGTCAACATTTTGCTGGAATGCGATTTAATCGATGCAATTTTGATGGTATCTATTTGAATGAAAAAAAAAGAAACAGAAACCTAAACATCCTTGTGTTTTCCCTTTTCTTCTACGTAAAGTACATACTGGTGAATGAGTGATTAATTAAAATCCCATTTCAATAGCCCAGTAAGTTACCTCATTAATTAACCCATTTTCCTCAACGTAATGGCTAGCAGTCCATTTGGTGTGCACTCAAAGTGATTAAATAGGGAATTTCATCATTAGCTTAATTAGCTCCCTTCATTAGTTTTGTTAGCTTCCGAAGCGGTCACTAACTCTATTCCTTATTTTTTACTCGACACTAATTCCCTAATATAACAAATGCAACCGAACAACGTGTATTTATATGTGAAGGTGACACCTGGACTGGCCTGAAGATACACATGCGTACGGCGATAGTTTTTTCTAGCGTACAGCCTGCTAGTTCTGCAAAAATTCAATTTTTTTTTTGTCTTTTCTCTGCCTTTTTGTTTCTTCCGAACAAAAATCTTGCTGCATGAAAGTAAACGAATGCTGTGGACTTGGGAACTTTTAAATCTTTAGTGGGTAATTAATGGATCATGAGAGCCTATTTATAGCAGATTTGTTGACGGTGAGATTCTTCAGGAAAGCAGTGAGACAGACGAAGAGACTTCATCGAAGAGCGAAAGCGGCCATGAAGGTCGTTCAAGTAAGAAGCAAACCCACCGTAAGCTGTTTTTTTTACTGGTAATGGTTGCGTATTGTTTGTTTTAATGAGGCGAAGTTATCGGCAATTCTTACCCTTAGAATCGAAAAGCGACACGTCGAAACGTGGTACCAGCGGATGTTTAACTTCTCAAACGACGATCGAAAATAGCACATGCACATATGCCATTTTTAAAATAATTGCAGCACTTTATATCGAGAAGAAGCAGGGAGTAATTTTTGCACGAGAAAATCTCAGGGAACAACGATAACATTTTCAAATAGAAGCCCACAATCTGAAGTCCCCATATGGCCTCCAATGCGGGCTGCCTGATCGTGATGGGCGTTATGGTGCTGAGGGTAGAGTGTACCTTTGTCAAAGCGACCAACAGTTCATACTGTTACGGTAGGTACGCTCCATTCTCAGTCCATGTTTGCGCTTTATTTTACCTGTGCATATAACCTACTGTTTATGCTCCGTCACTATCTGTTTATGTGATCCAAGCATCATAGCTTTGAGACGAGCGCAATTATCGACGTGGTTGTTTCACTGCGTGGGCGAAACATATCACAGAAAAAAGGGATGAAGATCTTACAGAGGATTCTTTTTACTTAGGCTTAAATCGATGCAGCGTGGTGTAGTCTTTTCCATGATGAAGAAATGCGATTTATGAGAAGAATTCTGGAATTAGAAACAGTGAAAATATTGGTACGATGTAGTCATGATCGATGTATTGAAAATATATGACCTTTCGGATAGTAGTTGAATTGAGAGAATGCCGAAGATGATTCGGACAACAGTTGTTCGAGTAAGGGAGCTGAAAAACGGTAAATACGGATATTGTAGCGTTCGAGTGAATCACAGTGACTAATTTATAAAGTACGGCTGTAATTCGTTCTTCTATTACGGGAGGTACAGTCTTTTCTCCGAGTTGACGAATCAAAAGTATCCTACTTTTTTGCAGGATTGTGTCGGCGATAGTGGCATCTGTGCTGAAAATATGCAAATTTTTTTTTGAACGATTGTTCTGAAAACAGTCCATTATGAGCAGTATTTGCATAGCATTGTGATAAGTATTATGAGAAATGAATTCGCAATGATTTAAGGAGTTCGGGAGGATGTAATTAGATAATATGTAAATATTGTGCCGTTTTGTTTATGAGGTTTTGGGATCTGTGGTTGAAGAGAGCCGGCCGAAAAGGTTCTGAAACGTGTCTTTTGCGCATATCGAGGGTCGATTATTACTCTCGCGAAAGCCTTCAACACATGCCATGCTATTGAAGCTGCGTTATTTTCAGAAAACTTGGACATAAGCGATGCTGAGATCGAAAGTATGGCGCGTTCAGAGAATGAAGAGAGCGAAAATCTATCAGCTGGGGACGAATATACATCTGAAGGGCCCTCTGATATGGAAAGGTGTCGTCAATTCGAATTTGTGCTGAATAGTAAAAAGAAAGGGTGCTCTGTGTGCTCCTTTCTTCCCTTTTTTTGGAATTTTCCGAGTTTCTGATTTTTTTTCCTTCTATTTCTGGATCCGATTTTCTCAAGACGGTGAGCTCATTTTTTATGTAGCTGTTTGAACCATCGAACTTTTCTAATCATGAGCCTTTTTAAAGCACTTTTATCATGCCGAACAGTTGTGGATGATCGTTGAAGTTGTCTTTGAAAAGAAGAATAGGATCGTCTTTGAAATCATTCAAAGTTCCAAATGTTTTAAACGAAATGGTAGACTTTGAAAGAACAAATGTTTCATTTAAGTAAAGTGTTATTCCCCCAAAATTTACCAAACTTTTTAAATTTTCGAAATTTTGCAATGATGTTCTCTTCGAAAACTTTTCGAATTTGCATGCAGAGAGCTGTCACCATCGGAGAAGCGAGCCGAAGAGCTCTATCGTACAGCAGTGCGTTTTCTTGACAAAGGTCGGTCAGCATCTAACGAAGCGAAAAAAGCAGCGTACAGACTCTTGGACGAGGCCGCACAACTAAAGCACAAAGAATCAATGAAGCTTATGGGTAAGGCTTTATTATTTCAGTTCTTTGGAATGCGAATTTCCGCACTTTTTAGGAATAAGAAGAACTTTCAGTTCTTAAAAAATATGAAACCCTAGTATTTATAAATTAATCAGATTTCTCTAGAAGTGTCTAATGTTTGATCGTGAATTCCGAATTGGTCGTCTTTAAACGAAATGTTCTTAGCTAAAACGTATTCAGTTCGATGAGGACGTTACTGCGTCATTAGTGAACAAAATGACTGAGCTGAAAGAAATTCGGTTCATAAAACAGTAAAGATTTTTGCTAGACTGTTTCATGATTTAGTATGTCGCTGCGACGAGAAACGTATAAAGATTTTTTCAGGAGCTAAGGCTGAAAAGAGACTTACGAAACGGTTTTAGTGACCTGAAATTTTTTGCATCAGTAATGAGCTGGAAGTTTTTGCGTTAGGTGCATACCACAGTGAGATTAGGAAAATGTTTAACTCAACCCGAATAGCGCTCGCATCCAAATTTATTTCTATCTTTTCTGCGTGCAATGCGTATCTAATGGTAGTTATTACTAATAACTGGCGAAAGATGATGAAATGCATGCTAGATTGAAGACATAGGTGAGCTCGCATGTTCTCACCCATTTGGAGGCTGATACGGCAGCTGTAAGAGGAGCTTGAGCCGGTGATGAAATCGCGTATCTTTAATGAAAAAGGTAGTGTGGAAGGAGAGGAAAACGGAGGGCGAGAAGAGTCAGAGCACAAACAGCTGATGCTGAAAATTGAGGTCGTAACCAAAATTTTGGGGAATGATGACCTCGCCTATGTTTGCAAGGGATTGTTTTTGCTGCTGAATGAGCGGGACATTTTTTTTTTTTCAGCCTTCGCATATCTATTTGGCGATTACACACGGTGGAATATAGGCGAAGCTCGAGAGATTTTTGAGGAGTTGGCTGCTGAGGGCTCAGCTGATGCACAACTTGGTTTGGCATTTCTGCACGGTACCGGTGTCGGTGTGCCTGAGTCGTCTCAAGCCAAGGCACTTATCTATTACACTTTCTCTGCTCTGGCTGGCAATCCGTTAGCCCAGATGGCTCTTGTAAGTTTATCTTCATGTTTGCCAGGCCCATCATGGGAGTAGCTGCAAAAGACGCAAAGAGAAAGGTGATAGAATCCTTTAAATTACTTTGAGGTGCGTTTTCAAATGAAAATTAAACGCAGTGACTCATTTTCTATATTGTTAGTAATTTTGCGTCTCTGAATGATTTATTTAACTGTGCTGTCACATTTAACTGTGCTGTATAGCATCGATTTCTACAGAATTGAGGAGAGGCTGTTCTTGCTGGTTGGTGGCGCATTTCTCACGCGGTGCTCCGCTTCATGATTTCTGAATCCCTTCCTCATCTGTTCACTTTGCTACGGAAATTTGTGAAGTGCAGTTATCATTGGTACTTATGAGCGTTCCACATTTAAGGGCTACCGCTATTGGTCTGGTATTTCGGTGCCATTGAACTGTGAGCGTGCTCTGACGTGGTACAAGAAAGTGGCGACACGGGTTGCTGAACAGGTTCGCATGTCAGGTGGTACAGCTATGCAAAGAATTCGTCTGCCCGATGAGCAGGTACACGATTTTCAGATCGTTTTCGCTATTCGGCTACTTATCTCAAATGGTGCTGACTTTGTTAGGCTAGCCAGTCCATACCCATGAGGGGGAACGGAGGAGGAGAAAAGAGACTATCCGCCATAAGTGATTCAGTTTGCGAATTTAAGGGCGCAGAATTCGGTTTATTGTTAAAAGCTTCCGAATAGCAGTATTTTTTTTTTAAAAGATGCCTTCTTGGAAAATTTCATCTCACCTCTCACCCCCCTTTTCATCACTTCCTCCCTCTCCCCCTCCCCCCCTCCCCCCCCCCCCCCCCCCCCCCCAACCCCCCCCCCCCCCACATTCCATCTTCTTCCATCCCTGTCCTTTTCTGTGCTGCTCGATCGTCATTCCCCTCTTCTGTTGACTAATTTAGAGGTCTAATATAGGGATATTATGCACATTTATGACCCATTCCTTGCTTGCATGCGAACATGTTTTTTTAGTATTTATATTCTGCATCTTCTTGTGTAACACTTTTTTTTTCTCAATCATTTTAAAATAATTATTGTTATGAGCATTTGAAAATGTACTGTCGTTTTATGTAATTGGTTAAGTTTGACTTAATTCAGTTCACTGTAATTCGCCTCTTTGTGAAGTTTAAGTGGTAACGTTGGTTAATTTTTTGATTGTTTACAGGAGAACACGGGAACATCATCAGCTTCAACATCGAATTCGTTGCTCGACCCGAACTTACTCAATTATTACAAATATTTGGCCGATAAAGGCGACCTTCAGGCTCAGGTACAAAACTGATTGGTCGTCATGGATGCTTATTTTGCTCAATTTGTATGCAAATAACGTTCATTAGTTGACTGTTTAATTCAATTCGTTTGCTTACTTATAGGTCGGTTTGGGACAGTTATATATGACCGGTGGTCGGGGAGTGGAGCAGAACATGGAATTAGCAAGTCAGTATTTCTCCACGGCAGCGGAAGCGGGTAGCACAAATGCGTACGCATATCTTGGAAAGATGTATTTGGATGGAACGTCAGCCACTCCTCAAGACAACGCAACGGCGTTCCAGTTCTTCAAAAAAGCTGCAGATAAGGTTACATTTCTTTTCATTATTTATATTGTCGCAGAATACCTCTCTCCTCATTGAATAAGAATTTTTTCATAATGACAGAAGTCTTTATTCAACAAACAAAACTCAAACTAAGCAATAAATATTAAAAATATTGTAAGTAAGGACTTTCAATAAGCGCTTTCGTCGTCGTTAATCAGTGTATACCACCTCTCTAGAAAGTCGTCTATTGCATATATGAATTTGGTTAGGTTGAACGAATCGCAGGGCGTGAGAGAGCAGTGAGGGCATCTGATATTTGAAGTTCAATATTTTCGAATACGCAATTTTCCTCTAGTTTTACCTGTAAATGGTAAGCACACCGGTGATCAGGAAGGACAGACTCGGAGATCTCTGCTTATTTCGGAAAGTTGGTTATGTATGTGGTGATCATGTGTAGATCTGCGCAGTGCAGTGCGCTCATTTGAAGAAGAAGAAGAAGAAGAATAGCCTTTATTCACATGAATAAAGAAAACTGCACGACGCAGGTAGCACAAATGCGTACGCATATCTTGGAAAGATGTATTTGGATGGAACGTCAGCCACTCCTCAAGACAACGCAACGGCGTTCCAGTTCTTCAAAAAAGCTGCAGATAAGGTTACATTTCTTTTCATTATTTATATTGTCGCAGAATACCTCTCTCCTCATTGAATAAGAATTTTTTCATAATGACAGAAGTCTTTATTCAACAAACAAAACTCAAACTAAGCAATAAATATTAAAAATATTGTAAGTAAGGACTTTCAATAAGCGCTTTCGTCGTCGTTAATCAGTGTATACCACCTCTCTAGAAAGTCGTCTATTGCATATATGAATTTGGTTAGGTTGAACGAATCGCAGGGCGTGAGAGAGCAGTGAGGGCATCTGATATTTGAAGTTCAATATTTTCGAATACGCAATTTTCCTCTAGTTTTACCTGTAAATGGTAAGCACACCGGTGATCAGGAAGGACAGACTCGGAGATCTCTGCTTATTTCGGAAAGTTGGTTATGTATGTGGTGATCATGTGTAGATCTCCGCAGTGCAGTGCGCTCATTTGAAGAAGAAGAAGAAGAAGAAGAATAGCCTTTATTCACATGAATAAAGAAAACTGCACGACGCTGTGAAATATATATAAAAAAAAGACATCAACATAAATGAGGTTAGACAGGTACACGTGTAGATAAATTGCACATATATACAGAAAGAATCGAGTGTCATGAGCAACGAATAGCAAGGAAAAGAATGATAGGAAAGGCAGAATCATTAAATATAATAAAGTAAGCGAATTAAACGAATGTGAAATTCAACTCAATAAATTAGATCAGCTATTATTCTGAGGTCAAATGAGTCGAGGCGACTCATGAATAGATAAAGATTCTGCGCCTCAGCTATTCTACAAGGAAGTTCATTCCAAATACGGACTACTCTAAACTGGAAGCAATAGAAGACACTGTTCGCAGAACAGGTTTTTCGTGCTAATTGATAACGATGGGGTCGACGTTCACGAGGATCGAGAAGTGTAAATAAACTTTTTAGGGGTATATCAGAGAAACCTCTGACAATTTTGAAACACAGGGCCAGGTCAAATTTAAGTCTGCGATACTCGAGAGGTTCAAGATCGAACATCTTCAACCTGGCCCTATAATCAGGTTTCACGATAATCTCCATTACCTTGCATACTGTGGAGGTCAGACTAATCGGACGGTAGTTTCCGACGTAGGTAGGTGGGGCCTGTTTTAGCAGAGGGGTAATTATAGCGGTCTTCCAAGGGCAGGGGATCGAGCAGCAGGAAATACTTCTTTCAAAAATTAAACTTAATGGGACGGCTATACTATCAGCAGTGCGTTTTATGAAACATGAAGGTATTCCATCAGGAGTAAGGGAGGTTTTGTTACTCAATTTATCTATGGCTTTTCTCACTGATTCTATACTCACATTTACGAAAGACAGCTTTTGTTTTGTTCTGACTGGGAATTCTGGCAAAGAGTTGTTGTCTTTCTTGAAAACTTCACAGAAAAAGTCAGCAAACATATCACACTTGACAGAATCATCAACGACAGGGCGCGAATTCTGATCTTTTAAAACACCTATATCTTGCCGGACGTTTAATTTCCTGTTCATATAGCTATAAAACGACTTAGAAATTTGGTTTCGGCTTCCTTCGGTCATTTAGGCTTCGCGCGTATTAGCTCTGGCTTATTAGTTTATTTACTGAAGTTTAATAAAAAGGTACTGTAGAACGCCGGCGATGCTAATAAGAATATGTTGTTATGGGTTACTTGCTAAAATATCAGTTGTTTATTTAGTAGGACTTTTCATCAGTTAGTATTGATGGCTTTGCGGCTGAAGCATTATAGAACGGGTCAGCTAATATGCCTTGTAATCCTTTTAAAATGTAAGTCTATGAATTTTTTTGGTAACTGATTTATTGTGTTATATCGACTAAAGCCTCTTCTCGGCATAGCCATCCTTCTGTCGTAAAATACGGGCATCGGTAATTGAAATGTCAGTGAGCAGAGATTGAGAGGAACAGCATCTTCCTCCAATTATTCCCTATCCCTACCGTCCCCTCGCTCCTCTTCCCTTCTTGTTCTTTGAAAGGCTGTCAGCTTTATAGCCTACAAGGGCAAGTGCCTTATTCAGAATTATACGATAGATACTTTGTTATACGAAAAGAATTTTAACGAGTATTTGAGAAATTTATATTTGGAACAGTTTGCAGGGTAATCCAATTGGTCAGAGTGGTTTGGGTGTGATGTATATGTACGGCAAAGGCGTCAAACAGGACTACAGCAAGGCTTTAAAGCTGTTCACGTTAGCTGCTGAGCAGGGCTGGGTGGATGGACAGCTGAATCTTGGACATATGCACTACAGTACGTTCTCTTTTATCAGACGCAGCTCATCTAGTTACCGAGTTTTAAAATTGATATAGTTGTATCACGATTGCAGCCATTTTGTTTCTTCCAGTCACTTCTCTGCAGACAAGATGGGTCGAGTCCTGTTCGAAGGGGAAGGCATGGTAAGCTCATCTATAGTGATTTTGAGGTGAGATTGCGATCTGATTGAAAAAAAAACGCGAAGAAGAGAAAAAGGAAGATGGAATCACAAACTGATGGCCTCAAACGGCAAGGTTAATGCGAAATTTGGAAGTGGTTTACACATGTGTGATATACAGCATAACTATATGAAGTGTAAACTTTAATCTCTAGCAAAATCCTAACGTACTTGAGCTGGGTGCATGTTGTATATCTTTTCACTGACTTTAAGGGTTGACGGAACTTCGTTTGGAACTACCTGATATAAGCTAACATTGTGTAGAGATCAATAATTTATGCGTACTTCATTTAGTAGCGCTATTATTAGTGTAAAAAATCGTTCAATAAACGGGGCGAATTTGCTTACATCGACAAATATAAAATTTTGTTTATCTGATTTTGGGATTTTGTTTCAGTATTAAAATCTAGGAAATCGATGAATAAGAAATTCGAAATTTAGGAACATAAGTAATTATTTGCTACTTTTAAACAAAGATAATGATACTTTCAGAAGGATTGGGTGTGAAGCGTGATTTTAAACTGGCGATTAAATATTTTCAATTGGCTTCTCAATCGGGTCACATTCTTGCTTTTTTCAATCTCGCTCAGATCCATGCAACAGGTCTGATTTCTTTTGCATTACTATTTCAAATTTTGCAGTGAGAATGCTAATCGACAGTATAAGAAATATGCCAATTAGCGGGTGTTATTTTGGCTGAACTGATGAACTGCTGAACCCCGTACATGTAAAGCTGCTAAATGCCATTTAAACATTGCGCGAATAAAAGCAGTTACTATGCAAGGAACAAATGCCTTACCGTTTTCGTCATGCGATTCTCAGCTCTGAATGCATGACTAGTTATGTTCTCCCCATTTTCCATCTTGACAATAACCATAGGTGCGGTAGTGTATATGAGGATATTTAGCCGTGTAGTAGTGGATGTTCTTGTTCTTACCGCTCGGGCCTTCAGTGCGGTGCGTTGGTGTTACTGAGGCAAGCGCACGCCGAGCAACAGCCATCCCTTTATCTGTTGTAGCCAGTTGTTAATACAGCCAGCTAGCTGGACTGTCAGTGGTATGGTGGGGAGCAGCCGGAAATTGAACCCCGGTCTCCCCGCATGCGAAGCGGGGCCCATACCACTGAGCTACTGCCGTCCGAGTAGTGGATGTACCAGTAAGTAAATGATTGGTTGTTGGGATTTGTTTACTGCTTATTTGACTGTGAGCGAACTAAATGAACGACCAGTGCTGTGTGCAGTTTTCTCATCCTCCCTTATTTTTAACAGGACTTCTAAAACGCGATTTTTCGATGCAGTATTTATGGTTTTTTAAAGCTTTTCTTATATTTATCAAGGTTCGCGTTTGTGTACATTTTCAGAGTACGTTTCTGTAGAGAATTTTTTAAATGCCTTCGAGATTGAAGGGACTGGTGTGCCGCGAAACTGTCACACAGCAGTGGAATTGTACAAAAATGTAGCGGAAAGAGGTCGATGGTCGGAGCGATTGATGGAGGCATATGGCAGCTATCGAGAAGGCCGTACGGATGAAGCCGCTTTTAAGTATCTCTTCCTTGCCGAACTCGGGTACGAACCCGCTCAAACAAACTTTGCTTATATTATTGATCGAGGTGACTTTTTTTTCTTTTTTTTGTACTTCCTATATCTCAATTTTCCAACTTGATCACCATTTAACGGCTTATGACTTCACTTTTTTTAATTATCTTCCCAACTTTCCCTTTCATTTGGTTTCGAATGAACTGCGGACTCGCTTCAAAATCGGAGTTGTTAGCTCCCACACCCCCCCCCCCCCTCATCTCCAGTTTTTTCTCGTGGAAGAGGGGGTGGTAAATAAATTCATCTATTTGCGGTGAGAAAAAATGAAAATAACACTTTTTAGCCCCCCCCCCCCCCCCCCCCCCTCATCTCCAGTTTTTTCTCGTGGAAGAGGGGGTGGTAAATAAATTCATCTATTTGCGGTGAGAAAAAAATGAAAATGAGGCGCGTGAAGAAGAGAAGTAAATTAACAGGACGTGCATAAATTCTAAAAAGGTTTTACTGTTGACTTTGATTACCATCGAATTATATTGATTTTTGTTTATCTCGCTAGCAGTCGCTCACATGTTACGATATTTCGTGTGCCTTCATGGAATTTACTTAAGATTTACAGAATGAACAGGAGTATACAAAATGAACAATCGTATTTCTTGAGAACATGTGGGATGTTCACGTTGATTGGAATGAGCGTTTTGAAATCATTGAAGCACACAAACACACAGAAGGAGGTGACTTGAAACACTTTACGAAAATCAGGAAAAAAATGGTGTGTGGCAGCCTAGTTTTTCCGGTATGATGCATTGGACCCGTTTAGCGACTGGTCAGAAATTTTTGAACGCAAAACACTTCTCATCTGCCTCCTTCCCCCTTCCTTTCCCTCTCCGGCTCTTCCCTCTCCCTCCTTTCTCCCTCCCCTTCACCCTTCCCATCCCCCCACATGTCTGTTTCATCTTGCCTTTTTACGCTGCTTTGGTCCAACTTGATCGATGTGTTAATCGGAGTTTTGTCTGATTTATTCTAAATTAAGTGATTGCTTTCGTTACTATGGTTCAGTTTAAGGTGAGACGGACTTGTTCCCTCCGAATGAGGCACTACAACGTGCTCTTTTGCATTGGCAAAGATCAGCAAATCAGGATTACGCGTTGGCTCGTGTTAAGCTCGGTGACTATCACTATTATGGTTGGGGTACTCCCGTCGATTATGAGATGGCAGCCACACAGTACAAAATTGCTACCGATCGACATCAGACAGCACAGGCGATGTTTAATCTTGGATTTATGCATGAACAAGGATTGGGAATCAATAAGGTATTTATCTTATTGCGTAATTACATTTGGTGGATTTGTGTCCTATGGGAAATATAACGAGCAGTTGCCGACAGACTTCTGAGGAGGTCTGAGCTGAAGAATCGCCCATTTCCGGATTCATTATCAGAAGCAGTCGATTTCTGTCTTTTGTTGTCGGGGTCAGAAATCGAATCATCATTCTAGACGTCACCGAAGCAAAAGTCATCCCGTTTTGCTCTTCATTCATAGGAGTCTTGTGGGAAGTAAAACAAAGATTAGTCGCTGAACCGTTGACACTACGGCCAAGGGAAAGATGAAATGTTCGATATGCTACTTTTCAATATGACTTGAGAATGGTTCTTTTAATATAGGTACCACTTGCGTCTTGATCGATTTCAATATTAAGTTGAATATTTTTTATTGTTTCCGATTTCAAGCTGGATATTGTTTTGTTTGTCTTCATTGACTGGTCGGAATCATAAGTGAATAATTCTTCGTTTTCTCTTTTCCTTCTTATTGCTCATAGAAAGTTTGACCGCAAATTTTAAGGTTTTTGAAGGATGATTCACGGTTGCCATTCAGTGTACAATGATGTTTTTGGGAGTTTTACATAAAATCGTCTAGAATCGTGAAATCCCGGTATCTTTAGGGTTAGAGGATCTTTAAAAGCCATGATCTCCGGACACTATCCATTGTTTAAGGTTCCTGTTGGTCCACGAATACCTACATCAAATTTCTGATCCGAAAGTAGCAAACCACAGAATTCGAAACATTTTGCATTACTTGAAAACCGTACGGAAATGGTCATGTTGGTCGTAAATGGTAAATTTTTGCTTCTTTAAGGATATTCACCTCGCGAAACGTTTCTACGATATGGCTGCAGAAACAAGCGCCGATGCGTACATTCCAGTGAATTTGGCTTTAATGAAGCTAACCGTTCTTTTCCTCATGGAATACTTCAAAGAGGTTATACTTTAATTGTTCTGTTCTGTTTGTTTATTTGGACGCACCGCGCTTTACATTTAAGGCTTATTGGTATTTTGTTTAACGCGATAGGTATTATTCCGTATATATACTTTTGAGCAAGGTATATGTACAGGTTAGCAGAATATGCAATGCAAGTAATGAGCTAGCTGATGAAGTATTATTACTTGATGCTTAAACGATTTTGTGCCAGATTCCATTTTAGCCGTTTCGCATGCTTGAATTCGCTATCGATTTCGGTCGTACACGAGGAGGAAATTACGTGATTGCCTATTACAATAGGACTGCCTATTCTTCGCTTAGGAAACTTCGTGGATTTTTGGCTGAAGATTCCTGCTTTGAGTAATTGAGTTCTGTTATCCTCATCGTCTCTTTCCCGTCCCCTCCCATCGCTGTCTTACCATCTCTCTTCTTTTCCTTGTTTCTTTGAAACTTTCCACCCTGGATTCTCGAGACTCAGAAGAATGTAACTCTCCACACAACACTACGTTAGAGAAGTGTAATCGCACTCGCTAAGCTTTTTATTTTATTCAGGAATTTCTCATAGGGTATCTTAGACGTCTTTGTCTAG
>JPKZ01001384.1:90876-113318 GCA_000803305.1 Toxocara canis | reverse complement strand
AGGGGAGGGCCGAGGGGGATAAAATGCTGCCGCACTTTTACACTTCTTCATTTTTTGTGTAGCAATCGCCTAACTGATTGCGGCATGGCAGTAACTTCGCTGAAACTGCCAACGTTTACTCTCGAACAGAAGTCTTCCTGAATACATGCGTCCTGTTTCTCCACTGTAAATTGATATATTTTCCCTTTCTCACCTTCCCCGCACTTCATTGCAGGTCTCGTTCTCACCTCATTATGAGTCTCCCTTTTCGGCTTTCCGCTTGATGCGGCTGGTGCGGACGTGTGGTACTCTTTACGGTGAAGTGCTATAGTTCGAAAGCGTCTCGTCATTTTGCCGTTGCAAGTGTATTTTTGCAGTATCTAACTTGTTCTGTCTGTCTTTACCTCTAGCTGTTTAGCTAAAATTTGTTGCCATCCACTTCTCTATTCTCTCTCCTCAGCTTCTTGCCGGAATTTTGTTATTACACAACATTGTTATTTTATGTTGTTATTACATTACGCGGTATTGTTATTATACACAACATATTATGTAAAAATGTTTTAGGCCTCCTGAATCAAGAGACGCATCAGCAGTTGGCTGAACGAAAAGGATTACACGTTGTCGAGATGTCACCGCATCGTCATTATTTGCCCGAAATCGTCGCATCACCAATCCTCACCGATCTCAAAACTGACGACGAAGTCCTACCCATTGAGGTAGGTAAAGCTTGTTATACGGAAGCTTATATAGAGAAACAATCGTTTCCATTACTTTTAAATTTTAAAGACTATTTATGTAACCTGTTGGTCTGGTGAGAGGAGATCACAAAAGGCTTATCATGTCCTACCGGCGATCTCGATATGTGTGCTATGTGGCGTATTTTGATTTTTGAAATTTTAAGAGAAAAACAATGATTTGTATATTCCTAAGGTGTATGTGTAACAGAACAATCGGATACTGCTTTTACGTGCTGAATCGCATTCATTCAGTGATTCATTCATCTGCATCACTTCTAGATGTAAATACCGTACCTGCTTTGCCTGAAAGTGCTAATATACTGTACTTTTTT
This sequence comes from Toxocara canis, assembly GCA_000803305.1. Taxonomy (NCBI): domain Eukaryota; kingdom Metazoa; phylum Nematoda; class Chromadorea; order Rhabditida; family Toxocaridae; genus Toxocara; species Toxocara canis. The sequence goes on along the minus strand of JPKZ01001384.1, from coordinate 112,270 downwards.
AAGCACCTCGATACGGTATATTGTACGATACTTTTCGCTTTATTAAGATAATCAGCTCTGCGATCACACATTCCATTAAAGCATGTTTTCTTTCCATCGCAATGAAATAGCTAATTGTAATTTGCATTTTTTTTCAGAAGCTAAAATTGGATGATTTTTATGGAGAAGGACGTTACGCTTTGCGAAAAAAGAAAGTGTTGCCATTCTATATTAACACACCTGGTCATAAGGAAGCACAATGGAGGAAGCATCCTTTCAGGAATCAGGAACAGGTAGAATTGTTTTTCCAAAATTTTTTTTCAGTTGTTAGCAGGGACATAACCTTCCAGTGGAAGGGTGATTTTAATGCATGATAGAAGTATGTGAATGTTTTGTCAACGATTTGAGCTCTCTTTTTTTGCGAGAGCTATGTTTCGTGTTTTTCACCCGGATTTGGCAAAGTTTGAGTTTCGGCTGATTTGCATCTCTTAACTTCGCGCAGTTGTTCAGTCTAATTATTTTTTAAAATAGAAAGTAGACGAGAGAAGAGCATTCTAGATTTGGACTTGAATTGAGCTTTTTGAAAATTATTAATAATAAAATTTTCGTTATTATTCTTTTTTGCAAACCTGAAAAGAAACGACTAGTGGAAGTTTATTTATTAAATCTTTTAAGGCACAAAGGAAGGCTTGTTGACGTAGAAAAGGGGATAGCATGAATGTTGCGTGATGGATGTGTTACGAAAATATGTTACATGTTTTTTCTATCAAAATTATGATGCATCTGCTGAGAATAAGATATGACGTGAAAATAAAATCAACTCTCCAAACGAATGAGTCGAGTGGAAATGAGGTAAGAAAGGAGGGCGACAAACAGAATTTACCGCAATTAGATTACGGCTAAAGTACGGCTGTTATGACATTTTAAGCGATGTGGTACTGAATTGGCCATAAGAACAAACGAAAGTCTAAAATTAGAGTAATGCATAGATTGTATGAACGAGCGCATGTTGACGAAACGATCGAAACTAGAGGTAAATGTTTTTTGTGAGTCATGCTAAGGTGTACAACGCAGTTTTATTGTTTGAACTTGGTGTTGGAAAAAAAAAACAAATTGCATACGGCAGTGAATGAGTAGTGCTCGCTGTAGTCTATCAAATTTACTGTAGTCTATCAAATAGCGATCAGGATCAGAAATCACTTAGTTGAAATATGCTGAAACTAGAGGTAAATGTTTTTTGTGAGTCATGCTAAGGTGTACAACGCAGTTTTATTGTTTGAACTTGGTGTTGGAAAAAAAAAACAAATTGCATACGGCAGTGAATGAGTAGTGCTCGCTGCATAAATTTAGCTGTAGTCTATCAAATAGCGATCAGGATCAGAAATCACTTAGTTGAAATATGCTTCTGCTTTTTGGGTTTTCCGCCTTCCTTCTCCTCCTATCCCCATCATCTTCTCTGTTTCAGTGAGCTGCATAGATTACATGCAGCTTTAATAATAGTAAGTCCTTCTAAAAATGCCTCAAGTTGTGTGATCCTTGTAGGCAATGATACGATTGTTAGCTGACGGTGTTGTGGAGCGATGGACTCGTGACAAGCGACGCGCTTGGGGAGAGGCGAGGAATGAGGCTGTTATGAACGGGCTGTTACCGTTGCCTAGGGGAATTGGACTTTCCGATGTAGTACCTAAGCCAGAGAAGTGAACGAACATATGTGTGAAATGTTTTCGAATGACATGTTGCAATATTTTTGCCAGCTTCGTCGATGAGTCATTACAGTGGGCAGTTTAGCAGTGATCGCTGAGACAATTGGTCCGTTTTCGTTGAAAAACGTTTTTCGTTTCACTCCTTTCACTGCCTCACATAAGCACGTTCATCACCGTTTAATTGTCGCATAATAACATTTTTTTAAAACTTACAAATTAAAAAAGAGTGTAAAATTGGATGATACTCTAAATGAAGTGGGCATTCACCAATGTACCGTAACAGTGTAATTTTCGAATAATTACTTTGTACATTTTTATGCGTTAGGAACTTTTGATAGCTCGATTAAATACTTAAGCAATCATATATATTCGTCTTTGTGCGCATTTCTTGAGGCGAGATTCGTGTGGGTATTTCAAAATCTGTTAAGGGTTTCACTTCGGACATGGACCATTGAAATTTCTTATTTGGCTAAATCGCACATTTCGAATGCCTTTAAATTGTCTGAAAATTTATGTATATGAGGTTGCTTTCAAACACGTCATAGTTGTTACCACGCTCATAACTTGTTTCGTTTTGTATGTTACAGTTATGGAATAACGGTTTCCTTATCGAATGATGGAAATGTTGATTGTTTGGACTATAAGATCGTTATTGTAATAGTAAGCGATAGATGATATTACTTCTCGATGCCCGCGTTATTTAAATTTCAAGCCTTCAGTATTATGCGAGATTATTTGAAGGGATAACGTGTCTTCTGTTCCATTTTTTTGTGTATTTATTACTGTTTTTTTCCAGTTTCGTTTACTTTAAATAATTTGATTAAGAAATGGAAGTTGAAAACAGAAAGGGAGAGCAATGTACGGATTTGTTAGAACTCATGAAAAATTGCGAGTTTAAGAAAAGAGAAAAGACAGAATAGAAAGATTTAAGTTAGGGGAGAATATACCGAAATTCTATAAATCTAAAAATAGGAAAGAAGAAAATAGTGTTCGATGAGTTGCGAAACTTTTTGTCACAACCTGAAAATTCATGTGTTTGCAATAGCGTTGGGTGGGTGGTTTGGTTAGGCTGAGGTTGTGACGATTTGTGGTGTAAAAAATTCCTGGCAGGAAAAACAATTATTGTTAGGCCTAGGCTGAGGCCCTGTGGCGCAATGGATAACGCGTCGGTCTACGGAACCGAAGATTGTAGGTTCGAACTGTTTCCGTTACGCTTCTTCGGAACGTTCAGCCTTACCCAATCCTCAAACTTGGGTAATTAAACCTCTTGCATTTTATTAGTGCGCAAGACGCAACGAACAACGTAGCCACAATCACATTACGAACGAGCAAAACACAAACAACACTTCAACACGGTGGAATAACACGTCAATATCTTACAATCGTAGGACTATCTTATAATCGTAGGAATCAATACGCTGTAATCGTAAACTCGTAGGAATAGCACATCAATATGTTATAATCGTAAACTAGTAAATTTGTATCTTAGCAAAGCACAACAAGTCAAATTCTATCAACCGAAAAGCTTCTTCGATACAACTGGTACAATATTCTGCTGCATAATGAGGAAGCGAAACTGTAGCATTTCACATAGCAAGGAAATGGCAATGACTTACATGGAAAAACAATTAAACCAACACAAGTCTAATAATAAAGCAAGCCACAAGAAATATTCCACGCTGCCTCGTAACTTCTGAACGACGATTCTTGCTTAGTATCCTGGTCTACTCTTTTATAGGCTTAATGGGCTGACCTTCCCCTTAGAGCTATTGACTAATCCCTTTGATCGACATCGGTCGCTGTTATCGGTGCCTTCAATGCATATGCAATGCTTCTTTGCTTTAAAATTATTTACCTCAATATTTTCGTCATTCAAATTTCTATAAACTCAATCAAACTTCGCGAATAGTCGCGACATTAGGAACTCGGTAAGAATTTTTGTTTTGAGAGCCTTCTATTTTTAGCCGCGGCTGGCACCATTGTTGATATCAATATTGGTGCGAACCGCACCTAAAAATATAAGGCTCTCAACGCAAAAATTCTAACCGAGTTTCTAATATATATAGACCTTCACCCTCGTCCTATGTCGCGTTACACGAGCTAGGAGACAGTGGCAGTATGCGCCTGCTAGTGTAAAATTCTTCAGAAAACACGTGACATCGGTACAGTAGCTCAGGGAGTAGAGCGCTCCTCGGCAAGCGGATGACAGGAGTTTGATCCCCTACTGTTCTGTCACACTTTGCAGTGTAGAGGCGAAACGCAGCACCGTTTCATTATCGATGATTCCTTTTATCATACAACTCACGCCACTCTCATCTACACTTAGTTCGGGGAAACCGTCGAAGTAGGTAAAAGTCGATATCATTGATAGATGTGGTATGCCGTATGAATTGTATGAAGATGATCATTTATACGGGGAACGGAAGCCATTTGAAAGTGCTCATTAGATTTCTTAATGCCATTTCCTCGTCATTCATATTAACTGTTTCATGTCTGAAGTTGATGCAGGAGAGAAACTTCCTCTAATATCACTGTAGGCGGCTAGCCGACAGTTGCGCCTCTAAAATCTGCGTTTCGAGATTTGCCGAATTTGATTTAAGAGTTGCTGACTCGCGAAGACGGTAGTTCAAATGCTGTTATATAAGGAGTATCATTACTACACTTATTGCGTGATAAGTACAGAGGCATATATGGCAGTGATCGTGTCGCATAAAATTGGGTCCCTTCACTTTACCGTCACCGTTCAACATTCATTGTTGTGTATGCATCGGATAATAGCATGCGGCAGCATCGCAGTCGAACGCTTCCTTAATTCTTCGATAGTAATAGATGAAGAACGGATTACTGCCTTTGGTTTGCGTTGTGCTTGCCAGTGCTTCAGCCTTCGGTCTACATATCGGTCGCACTCAAAGCTCAGGTGTTAAGGGTATTCTGATGTGTAATGACAAACCGGCGGCAAAGGTCAAGGTGAAGCTCTACGACGATGATAGAGGTGATGCTCTTATTCTCTTTACATACACATTCCTCTAACATTCATTGTTGTGTATGCATCGGATAATAGCATGCGGCAGCATCGCAGTCGAACGCTTCCTTAATTCTTCGATAGTAATAGATGAAGAACGGATTACTGCCTTTGGTTTGCGTTGTGCTTGCCAGTGCTTCAGCCTTCGGTCTACATATCGGTCGCACTCAAAGCTCAGGTGTTAAGGGTATTCTGATGTGTAATGACAAACCGGCGGCAAAGGTCAAGGTGAAGCTCTACGACGATGATAGAGGTGATGCTCTTATTCTCTTTACATACACATTCCTCTAACTGCGAACTGAACAATTCGGAAATTTTACCCCGGATATACCCAAATTTTTAGCTAAGTGGAAAAGTTTAATTTTCCGGACTCTTTACTTCATTCATCTAACTTTTTCTTTTATGAAGAGATCTTGGAATACCACGGAGGTCTGTTTTCTTTTCCAAAATTTGTTATGCTTGTTTGAAATTGCGGCCAATCTTGGTAATACTTCAAGCTGATCCTCCCACAAAAAAGTAACGAATAGGCATGTACGACTACTGTTAAAATTGTAACGATTTCACATGATCAGAACTCTGAATGGGCAACTTAGGAGAATATCGCTCTTTTCAAAATTGCTCTTATATTGAACTCGTTTCTCCGCTAAAAATTTCTTTCTTCTAAGGAGGCTTTTTCTGAAATTCTCAAAATCTAACGCAAACATTCCTCCATTTTGGTTGAGAAGTACTTGCTTCTGTAAAAACAAAATACTTGTATTCAAGTAAATAGTTTGTAGAACAAGCGTGATAGAGCATAACAATCCAATTTGGTAAACTGTATAAGAATCGTATTGCGTTATTCAACGTGTATTACGAAGCAGTGTGTTAGCTATAATACATTCAATGGAAGACGCGCAAGCCAATCCCGTATATTTTAATATTTTGTGATTTGAAGGAAACAAAAGTTCGTTTTTGCTGAAACTAATAAAGGCAGTTGTTTCTACCTGAGTGATCATTTGGATCGTATTAGCTATTCGGTCATTTAAAATTCACTTAAATGTGATCGAACTTGCTTCATAAAATTCTCAAAAACGATGCAAATCGTTGAGTGAGTGGATACTTATAGGAACGGATGCCTCATTTGTGCTGTTTAGGAAATCAGTATCCGAGTGCCTGTATTCATAATTATTAAAAATAAGAAAATGAATTGCAGGGATCGATACAGACGATTTGTTAGCAGAAGGAAAAACCGATAATATGGGTCGTTTTGAGTTGAAAGGATACACACATGAAATCACCACGATTGATCCCAAACTTAACATTTATCACGATTGCGAAGATGGAATTACTGTGAGTAACGTTCTCATTAGTACTGTAGGGACGATATTTTATGGAGGAAACAGATTATTTATCTGATGATATAGCAAATCCGAAACACAAGATGAGTGTCGTATTATTGTGCGAACGTGCACTTTATGCAGTACGCATTTGTGAATGAGCGTTGGCATGAAAACAGCGCAAACAGTATGCATACAAGTTTTTGATTTTATGCGATTCTTTAGTTTTTGGTTTGCCATAGTTCGACGAGCGCGCAGAAAGTAGTGCTTGCAATAATGAAATAGATGAAATTTTGTAAGGCCAAAACCCTATCAATAGTTGCAGTTGCTTTTCAGCGGAGGCAAGGCAATTTTTCTACTTTATGATAGCTTGCTCAACGAAAAGTTTATTAAAGTTATAACTGATATTAGACTGCGCAAAGCATTACAAGTGAATATATATGGAAGCTTGAAAAGCTAGGTGAACATTGAAAACGTAGGTGAACAAGACAATGGATATGAACAACTTTTGATTTTGCATACCTTTTGTTTCGTTGCACTTCACTTGGCGATGAGGGATGTGTGGGGGAGGTGGCCGGGGGGGGGGGGACATTGAAGTGGGCGAAAGTCCTTATTTTTAGGTTAGTTCCATTTTACCATTGAAGAATTTCGACTTCACGTCTTCAGAATGCGGCTTTCGGTATGCCGGATAAACGTATTTCGAGTTCCTCTTTTTATGCAATGCACAATTTAAAACCTTTGTTTCGTTAGAGATGATTTTGGTTCATTTTAATTCAGTCTAAAAATTCGATATTGTTAACCTGGGTTGTAGATGCATCACTGTGATTTCCCGTTTTTGTTTTTTTTCGAAGAAGAAACATGAGCTGTAATTTTTATGAAATCGGCTAACTGCGTACGCCACTTGGTGAGGAAATCCATTGTAAACAAGTTTGATATTCTTAGAGTAAAGGCCAGTAGAGTGAAATTGATAGTTACGGTTCAGTGGCGCTGAATATTCTAATCGATTTAGTCTAACTCATTTACAGTAATGGTTTTCCTTTCGAGGGTTCCAGCAGGCCGTAGCAAATTCAAGCAGCATTTTTAAGCTGACTTGCCCACGATTCTGACTGGCCAAAACATTCACGGGATAACATTTCGTTAGTTCACCGCGTATTTCCTCTAGTTCCTCGCAATACCGCTGATTCGCTGTGCTCGATCATGTCCTTCTGTGATCTTGTGGCATTCGGTCCATATGCGGCAAGTATATCGACATTACTGTACTGAACCAAAATCTTTTGGTGGCAGCTATTATTAGCAGCAATTGAAAGACTCACCGTTCAGTAGTTCGTTGGTTACGGAGCGTCAGGCAGCAGTATTGGCAGTAGCAGCGGCAGCGACGTTAGTGGCATTAGTGGCGGCAGTGGCTGGCAGTAGTAGCGGGTAGTGGCAGTAGCGAATAATTGAAAAGCGCGACGAATGGAAGTGGATATTGCATGGAGTCGTTTCGGTGAGGATAAATGAATGAAGCAAGCGTGCGAGTTGAAGCTACTTAAGAGCGTTGAGTACACATGAATCACGACTTGACTCGGGTCGTAGGACCAAGCCTTTTGCACCTTCCTCCGAAGGCAAATACCTGAGTTAGATCCTGGCTGGTTCCAATGACCAGCCCCGCTCCGTCTTTGTTTCTGCCGGTCCTTTTTGATTTCGCCTCGGTCTCTTGGTCGTACGCCCCCCCCACCCTCTTTTTTTTGCCCTCATTTCCGCTATTTATCTCCTCATATCTGCGGGTGGTTCACTGATTTGCGCTTCCGAATGGCGCCACTGGGACGGCTAGCATCTTTTTGCCGTCCAGTGGTGTCAGCAAGTCGTTGCAGTGGAATTCACAAATCGTAGCTGGCATCTTCTTGGCGTCGAGTAGCGTCTGCGAATCGCTAAGATTGAATTCGCTAATCGCGGTAGTTGCTGCTTAAATAGTTCTTTTGTTACCTAACTGCTTACTATCCCATTTGTCTCTCCTACTACATTCCACCGTGATGTACAGATTAAGGCATAGCCAATATGGAACAAATCCATTTTGTATGCGGCCAGCATAGCACCGCTCCTGCACAATAAATAGGTATCAATGAATAATCGTCATTTATTTACTTAATTTGCTGAATTATGTATTCAACTAATTCACTTGTTCATTTATTCAGCTTTATTTCTTAATTTAACCAATATTTATGCGAGCAATTAATTATTCCGTTTGTTCATTTAACTTGCTCGTTTATTTGTTTGATTTACTTAATAAATTCAGCTATTTATTTATTTATTATGATTCGCCTGAAAGGTGCATGACATATATTCTTTGCCTCGCATTAGTCTTAATTTATACGACACTTTCTCAGATTATATGGTTTTGCCAATATCGCTCTTCATCTATGAGTGCTATACAAACGGTTTGAATTTATACAAACGGTTATACAAACGGTTTGAATTTCAGCCATGTCAATTTCAATTTCAGCCATGTCAATTTCAGCCATTTCAGCCATGCTATACAAACGGTTTGATGGTTTGAATTTCAGCCATGTCAACGGAAAATAACGATTTATATTCCGGACAAATTCGTTTCCTCTGGGAAGACACCAAAAACGATCTATGACGCAGGCACAATTCAACTGGCCGGCAAATTCAAAGGCGAAACTCGTGATTGCCTCAATTGAACCTCGTAAAATTTCAAATTCTTCGTCATCATTTGCAACACTTTCTCAATGACTCATTTAATAAAATACGATTTTTATTACGTTTTTTTGGCGACAGTAATGGATGATGTTTTCTATAACTCCAAATAATGAGTGCTACGAGCAAGCGTCATTGCTCATTGTAACGAGGGGAAATATACGAATCACAAAAACGCACAAGAAATTCAGATAAGGCAGGTCCATCTAAACAGCAACGTGCATTCCTATGTTACTAAATTACTCTACAATCTACTGCATCTAATGCTGAAAGTCTACTATCTGTAATGGATGTTAGACTGTTCGTGTCAACCTTAGGAAGTATAATATCCTTTACTTCAATCTAAACACTCCAGAAACTCTTTCATGCATCTGTTAAGAGTGCAACTTTCAAAGTTTTTCAACTGTTTTGGGCTTACATCAGCGACATTTCTGTATTAGTGGTAATAAAAAGATAACAGTTTTGTTGAAATACGAGCAGGGAAACAGCTCACAAATTTGTGAACTAATTGATGAGTGGATGCCATGGAAGTATTTCGTCTCATTATACAAAGGGATCATTGATTTACTTAACTAAAGTTTGAAGTTTTAGACGAGCATCTAAAAATCTAGTTCTTGCTTCACATACTTAAACATTTTAGAAAAAAGCAATTTTAGAAAAAGCAATTTTGAAGTCCTAACAACCTTAAATAAGAAGTTCTCATTTTATTGCTGTACCCTCAAGAACAAGTAAATGAGTGACAGTGATTTTGTGATCCCCTTTCTAACTGTAGTAATAGTTTTGTATTAGAAAGTTTCTATTCCGCCATGCAACATAAAGGATGAACGACGATTAAAAAACAACAAAACATTAAGAGCCAAAAAAAGCACTCGACACGATGATTGAAAGTATCAGTCGACTGCACAAACTCAACGATTTTTTTGAGACCGAAATTAGACGATTTGTAAACGCAGAAACGATAGGCACTGAAGCGAAATCATTAGAAAGAATATTCCAAACTCGTATGACCCGAAAAAGAAAAGAATTATAAGCTGAATTTAAGGTTGAGGCTCGCGAAAACAGTTGAGAGCTATGAGCTCATCGCGAATTACATCGATCAGGATAAAAGAACACGGAATCAAAAGCAATATCAGAGTGACCGTCATGAGTTTTCGGGCATACAACACCCATATGGAAAACCTCAGCAGGTGTGCCATCGATACCAAACTCATTCAATAAGACTAACACAGTACTGGATCCGGAAAGTTGTAAAAAATCACGTCATCAGCCTCAGGCAATTTCGAAACCACAGTAGATCGCCGTGTTTCCTTCTCGTCAGCATCTACAATAACTTCCTGGGATTTCGGTTCTTCGGCAGACAGATTACTAAGGAAAAAACTAACACACCATCACACAGCTGTTCGAAAGTTTCAAACAGATTCGTTTTCGAAAGCTTCTTTGCTCATCGTATATACCCGCACGGCTGCAGTACTATCACATCCCCTCCAGTACGCCACCATGCGATCGAGCGGATATGACATTCCTAGTAATGTCTGACTGCGACACACCAATATCATCAGCGCTACTTGCACCTTTCCTTATCTTGGCGAAACCCGAGGCACGCATAATTAAACCATTGTAAGAGAGCAACTCCGAAGAAAGGGGCTCAAATAGTGTTCGATCTGTTCGGTTTCCCTTGCAGTGTTTGCCTCATAGCTGAGACCAATCAGCATGAGACTCTGAACGAAAAGCTGGGAAACACACATGTCTTCGTAATATACTGCGAGGACTCCGCGCTCCAACACTGCTCCCTGCCAAAGGAATCGTGCTCCGACGAGGCCATCTTTCCAGTTGCGCACACTTTGTAGAACATTATGCCATAGAACTGCTGCCAGCGAACACCAGTTATGTAATACGTAGCACAGATCATTTCACATTTTGACACGTTCCCATCAAGCGAACAAATGATGATCACTTCAGTCCGGCGTCTTATGCCTTCTGGTTATGAATATTCGAAAACATACCACAATGTGCGGGGATGGTACTTTATAGCTAAGTATAAAGCATTCCAGTCTACTTTAGCAAACCTTTTCTATAAATTATACCTTGAGAGACAGTTCGTCTTGGACATAGCCCTGCTCCCAAAAATACTACGGAATAACCTCAACTTCAGTGTTGAAAACGTTAGTCAGCAGAGACTGTTTAGCCTTTTCTAAAACACAGCCTTATCTTGGACTAATTTCCTTTCTTCCCAGCCTTATCTTGGACTAATTTTCTTTCTTCCCTTACTCCTCTACTCTCCTCCGTCCCATCAAACTATGATCTTCGTAGTTCTCTCCAGGCGAGTAAGCATTGCTCGAGCTGGAACGATATATGATATATACGGATAGCAAGAACTTGCAAAAGATTTCATAGTTGAAATAGTCATACTATGTTATTATCTTTTTAATAATGTCTTTTCTCAAATATTGTTTGGAAATTGGTTTCATTTTCTTTTAAGTTTTATAATCGCTTTTCCATTGAGTTTTTTTCCTGCACAGATTATAGCTTAAGCATAGTACGAACGGTATAGATGGTCATCGTTCAGACGAATTCTTTTCGATAATCCCCATAAATGATAGTTGTACCGAGTGGTATTTAAAAGCTTAAAGCTGGAAATATAACTCTAGCGCCTCTTATAAAAATCGGCTATAAAGTCAGATTGTTGCCGTACTGTTACTGGTAAATGAAACATTTTCGCTCAATGGTACGCAGCATCGAACGATATGAAGCGCAAGTTTAGTTTTCAGCGGCGTTCAAAAAAAGGAGTGAACTTTGCTAGCTTTTTTATCGATGCTCAAGTGTCAGCATACAGAACATGGCGATTTTTACTTAGAATTAAAAACCGTCGCTAATAATGGAATGGTGGCACCACGCAAATAGATCGAACAAGTAGCACCAATCACACGAAATACACTGAAAATTCAAAGAATTGTCGCAAAAAAGTAGGCAAACATTGCAATGAAAGAACTCAACTTTTATGGAGCGCAATGTTTAGCAGTAGAAGAGAGCAGATGCAAATAAAACATAATCGAGCGATTTCGATTTTAATCGTCGATAACGTTATTCGATCACTGTGTAGTTCAATAAATCCTGTCCACAGCTCGTTCTTTTTCTTTTCCTTAGTAATCTGCGTTTAAAAGCGCAGAATTTTTTCACGTAAAGGAATCGTTTCAAAGGCGCAATGAAACTAAAAAAATACTCTTGAAGGCTTGTCTAATTCACGTTATCATACCGCAAATTTTTGTCATTAACTGATTACCCCCCCGAAAAAAAAAGACGTTTAGTCGATCCAACTAAAGTGGCTAGTTATTTGACCGTGCTAATTACCGGAAAATACTATGTTATGCACTCTAAGTCAATAGTAAACGATAAGCATGAAACGCCGAAGAACACAATTCGCACATGGTACCATGCCTAGAATCGTGGTTAACACTTAAGCTTCATTTCATTTCATTTCATTTCATTTCATTTCATTTCACTTCACTTCACTTCGTTTCATTTCATTTCACTTCATTTCATTTCATTTCATTTCATTTCATTTCATTTCATTCCATTTCATTTCATTTCATTTCATTTCATTTCATTTCATTTCATTTCATTTCATTTCATTTCATTTCATTTCATTTCATTTCATTTCATTTCATTTCATTTCATTTCATTTCATTTCATTTCATTTCATTTCATTTCATTTCATTTCATTTCATTTCATTTCATTTCATTTCATTTCATTTCATTTCATTTCATTTCATTTCATTTCATTTCATTTCATTTCATTTCATTTCATTTCATTTCATTTCATTTCATTTCATTTCATTTCATTTCATTTCATTTCATTTCATTTCATTTCATTTCATTTCATTTCATTTCATTTCATTTCATTTCATTTCATTTCATTTCATTTCATTTCATTTCATTTCATTTCATTTCATTTCATTTCATTTCATTTCATTTCATTTCATTTCATTTCATTTCATTTCATTTCATTTCATTTCATTTCATTTCATTTCATTTCATTTCATTTCATTTCATTTCATTTCATTTCATTTCATTTCATTTCATTTCATTTCATTTCATTTCATTTCATTTCATTTCATTTCATTTCATTTCATTTCATTTCATTTCATTTCATTTCATTTCATTTCATTTCATTTCATTTCATTTCATTTCATTTCATTTCATTTCATTTCATTTCATTTCATTTCATTTCATTTCATTTCATTTCATTTCATTTCATTTCATTTCATTTCATTTCATTTCATTTCATTTCATTTCATTTCATTTCATTTCATTTCATTTCATTTCATTTCATTTCATTTCATTTCATTTCATTTCATTTCATTTCATTTCATTTCATTTCATTTCATTTCATTTCATTTCATTTCATTTCATTTCATTTCATTTCATTTCATTTCATTTCATTTCATTTCATTTCATTTCATTTCATTTCATTTCATTTCATTTCATTTCATTTCGTTTCGTTTCGTTTCATTCCAGTTCGCTCCGTTTAACTAAATTAAATTAAATTAAATTAAATTAAATTAAATTAAATTAAATTAAATTAAATTAAATTAAATTAAATTAATTCAATTCAATCTAATTCAATTTAATTCAATTCAACTAAACCTAATTCAATTCAATTCAATTTAATTTAATCCCATTTTATTTCATTTCATTACAATTCATTTCAGTTCATTTCATTCGAGTTCGCTCTATTTTATTTCATTTCATTTCATTTTTTATTACATTTCGTTTCATTTCATTTCATTTCAGTTCTAGTTATACGGATGAATTACAATAAAACCCAGATGAGTTACAACTGTTAGCAACGTCATGAGTTCCTCGGCATGGTGGTTATTATAAAGCGCCCGATGACTGCAGAGGATTGTCAAACAAAATTCGAAACATCAATATTTCTTTAAATAAACCAACCAAACACCAAAGTTCCTTCAAATTCCGTCGGCACTTTAAACATCTTATTTTGGCTGAACGTCAAAAATAGAAGCTAGAATATGAGCAACACTTTCGAAATGCAACGATGAATGCATAGCGGAGGACATGAAGTGCTTCAATTCGGCGATCTGTTGAAATCGAATCCTATAGACATCTCCACGCTTCCAGCGTCGTGATGGATCGTCCTTATAAGAACATTTTGCTTTCTGCCGATCGCATTTGCCATATAAAAACTCTTCTAACAGAATCACATTCCTCCATAGACTATTCGATACTTTCCTCTATGGACCATTTAATATCTCAAAGTATTCAAGCGATAATGGCAGTCTTACATGATTAGCGTCGGTGCTATCAAAAGTGCACGGAGAACCTTCTAAGAGATTACACTTTTCGAAGTTATAAGTAAACAAAATTTCTACACATCGTTACGTTTTTTGGCTTTCATCGATTCGGCTTCACTAGTACTTTTACCGAACGCTTATTTCTTTGATATAATTTCAACTCCTCAGTGGAGATTGGAATCGTCGCACGAAATATGAGGTGCCATTTGATCAAAGTAAACACGTTTAACGTTGTTTGATTCTTCGGAGTTATATGTCGAAATGCTTTGCGAAGAATTATTTTATAACAGGGGTCAGCAGTTAAGGAAATCATCGAAAAAAAGTCGATTAATCGATTCCGATCGAATCCAGCACAAATTTGGTCGACGTTCGTGGCCTCGTGGCCTAATGGATAAGGCGTCGGACTTCGGATCCGAAGATTGCAGGTTCGAGTCCTGCCGGGGTCGTACGCTCACGTGTAGGAACGTATAAGACGTGAGACGTATAAGACGTCGAACGCAACCGTCTGGCCTATAAGTTTTCTCGTTCTTAAGCTTCTATTTTACAAATGGCAGTACCAAAGCTCTTCTTTTCAGCCAGTAGTTGCTTCTTTGCACTTTCTGTGCTGCACAATAAATTTTCTTAGTTTCTTTTATTAGTGCGATCCATTTCGTCTAAGATGAAAACTTTTACGACGAAAGTTTCTAAAAAAAGGATCAGAATTCTCCGCGTTTATTAGTCTGAAAGCAACATTCTTATTCTTACTACTCGGGCCTTCAGTGCGATGTCTTCGATGTTACTGAGATGCAATCGCACGCCGAGCAACAGCAATCCCTTTGGCTGTTGTAGCTAGTTGTTCATACCATCAGCTAGCGGGACTGTCAGTGATATGGTCGGAAGCAGCCTGGAATCGAACTCAGGTCTCCTCGTATGCGAAGCGGAGGATCTATCACTGAGCTGCTGCCGGAAGCTTAATGACTGTAACAGATCTAGAGGGGATTTCGCTGGTTTATATACTATGGACTGATTAAAATCTATGCATTCATCAAGAACAACACCAGTATTTATTCGCCATTTACCACTTACTATAATGTCAACGGCTATTAAAGGCAAATAGTTCGGTTATATTTCGATCTCATGAAACAAAAAAACTTCATGCTGCCATTTTTTCATAAAGGAACCCATTTCAATTACATAGCTATTTCCATTACATCACCACAGCGACAGATGCCGCCTTTCAAGCATTTCATAAACAATAGAGAATTTTCTGAAAAGTGATCACAGTTTCTGTAATTATTGCTTATGTGCATCTAATGAGGTGTTGCAAGGTTGAGTTCCGATTAAATATGGCATGGTAGTCTGTGGAGTCCAGTGGACGGTAATTTTATAAAGAGAAATTCCGTATCCTGGAAAAATGTAGATTTCTGCCGAAATGATTATTGTTAGCGCTTTTCAAAATGAACATATTTTACAATATAGTCTACAGTGATATTTTTAACCAAAATGCTATCCTCGTTCCATATAGTCTACATTCACTCATAATGTGTGATAGTAGGAATTGAGCCTGAAAATTAGGTTTGGCTTGTCAATTTGGAAATACTGCCGACTATGACAATTCATAAGAAAATTTCCTTCATCTAGGAAGCATTTTAAACTAACATGACCAGTTTGTTGCTGACACTTATCTAAATAAATGAGTAGCCGAGGTTACGTAGCCACTTCCTCCAAACAGACAATTTTGAACGCATGCAGGCTGTCCGAGCTTTAGAAATGGAAATAGATTTGATGATCAGGAGTACATAGATTGGATTTTTGAGAATACAGATCACTAATGGATAAACGCCGAATTTCGAATCTTTCGTTTAAAAGAATGTGATTCAGACTGCTCCTTTTTTCAGTTCCAGCCAAAATGAATCGACCTTCATTTGAATGCATTTGGGCGTTATAAGTCCCATCGGATTCATAGCCATTAAATTTTCTAAAATCGAAGTGATTGCCACATTAATACCAAATAGTTTTTTTGCGCCCCGGGGGGCTCATAAGAGAGAGCGAAAAGTGGTAATGTGAGAGAACGCGAGCGCTTTTACTCTGTCACATCATTTTTCGCATTCAGTTGATTCATTGCGCAAAACCTGTAACTCACGTCATATGTGCATCAGATGAGAAGCATAAAGAAATCAAAAATAATAACTTCTATGTCACGAGGTAAATATCGTTTGCATGAACCATTATAATATTGCGGTCATTGGAAGAAAAAAACGAATAAACTATGAAATTAGAAAATTCTGCAATGAAGTCATCAGCTCATGTTCTAGCTATTAAAATCATTTAAAAACAAGTATTGGCAAAATGTGCTACTAAGTAATGAAATCTTATTCTTCACCCTAAATTCTTTTCAGCAAACTAGAAGGTCATATATATGAAATTTGTAAAAATTTTGGAGAAACGTAATTGTTTAAAAAAGAAAAATTAGATTAGTCAGAATGCCCACTTTCTTTGCGTTGGCGTAAAAAACATCGGCAAAGAATTGCACTTTTACATATTGCATAACAGCCAGCTCGATTTAGTATTCAACGTAAGCTCTTTGCAAAATCAGGCATCTATTTAAAAGGCCGTACAGAAAGAAGAAAGGCTTTGGGTTCAAATTCACTCCTTCGGATAGGAATGGTTACTGAAAAGATGCACAAAAAAAAACGAAAGTCAAGTTTTGCGATTTCTATTCATTCGCTATAAAAACATTTCCGTTATAAAATGATAGATATAGCGCGTTTTGAGAAGTAAAAACATTAGGCGAGCATTTTCGAAGCCAACAACTGATTTGGTCATGCTGAAAAACCGCTCAACTTTTAACAGCTTTCCAAAATTTTTGTATCGTTCGCCTTCGAGAATTCGTGCGCATACCTATGACTTTATATATCGTACCACCATGACGCCACTGATGACATGCTAGGAGCAAATTTCAAACTGGGATAGTGTTGAAATACCAATCGCATTCAGTTACTTCCACTCGTGAACTTTGTCCATAAAATTTCTTTTTGAATTTCTGAAAACTACACCGCCGCTCCACTGACAGGTGTTCTCCGTTAATATTCAAATGCTGTAGCTAATGAAAAATGGAAAATGCAAAACGCTCATTATGCAAATGCGAGACGCATCAGCTAATGAGCAACGCTAGGTGATTTGGAAGAGAAAATGCTCCTTAATTGACAACCGCTTAGTGGAAGTTTTTGTTTTTCCGATTTGTAATTCTGTACTGATCGAAGAATAATCTCCTATTTACAGCAAATGTACATGTTGCATTCAAAAGCCAAACAATAAAACGATCGCTTTTTGATATTCTTCCATATTAAACTTTAAAATCTTTAAATTTTTTCTAAACCTATTTTTCATTTATTCACTAAATTAAAATCTTTCATAAATAATTTAAATTTAAGAATTTAAAGTCTTTTTTCTAACTCGATATGCATGCACACTTCACTTGAAGCATCATGCACATGCATCATGCATATGCAAACATGGCAAAATGGCTAAAAAGTGAGAGCCTTTTATACAATGAGGAATCATCTGCATAATTAGAAGCAATATATGTAAGGCTTTCGTCGTGTTGTGTCTTCTGTACATGTTATGTTTCTTCGCGTATAGCGTTTTAAAAACGCTTTTTGTGTTTTCCATTTGCTACTGCTGAGTGCCGTTCAAAAAGCCCATCGACGGAGCGGTTGTTAGTCCATTGTGTATTTTTTCCTCCTCGCTGCTGCACTCTCCTCATTCACAGGTGCGCCTCATGTTTGTTCAGCGCCCGCCCAGCTCACATTTTTGGTGTATTATGACCCCAAATGATACCTAAAGTTTTCTTGAGTATCTTCTGACATAGATCTTCAATTCCTGAATCGGTTTACACCTGATTTCCGTTCGCCATCAACATTTTGCTCATTTGCATGAGTAATTTATGAGTCATTTCATCGAGCAAGTAAAGCGTGTACAGGGTCACAAATGAGTGACTTCTGAATTGAGGTTGAATCATTAGTGTGTTGCGGGTGTACGTGACGATAGACCAACGCATCAATCTCATCTTGTTGTGTGTGGCTCATTGAGAGAAAACATGCAAATCCGTCAATCCAACCTGCCAATATAAGCGCATCAACGCGCTCCATGTTGAACTCGAACTCGGCGGTCGCATTCCTGTTTTGCTCCCTTCGTTCACTACCAATTGCTGTTGTTGCCATTCTCCATTCCTTCTATCTGTCCAAACTGCTCACTGGTTTGGAATTATCTATGAGGAAAACTACTGTTTTTATTTGATCAGGTAATTTCTGATTAACAAGCCATTATGATAAATGCGTACTTTGCCAAAGCTCACTTTTTATGCTAGTTACTAAACGTGAACTTTACGTTGTGATATTGTCTTTGATATGTCCGGCCATTGTTGTCCCAGCCAGACAGAGCAGCAGTTTCTATATTTAATAATGTTGCGGACTGATTACTGCGGTCAAATTTGCCTAAATATTCAACTATTTGAGCGATTTCTGTCCGCCTATCGGTTTGTTGGTGTTGTCTGAAATTAGTTAAGCAAGCCGTGGTGCGTTCGCATGAATAAGCAATCACATTTATTTTGTAAGATCATCTGATATATGCATTCATTATCATAGCTTGCCATATTAGATAGATTATCATATTATCATTTTATTACCATATTATCACATTATCATATTATATTATTATTATTATCATATTACATTCATTATCATATTATCATAGATCATATCAATTCTGTATTCTATGTGTGCATTTACAATGGCTCGTTTTGAGTAAACTAATGAGGACTAAATTACATATTCAATTAAAGTTCGAAATGTTGCATTCACTATGGCCAACTATTGCGAACACAGCAATCCCAAATTGCACAACGATTCGTTATTTTTTAGCTGTATTATCTCATTCTTTCCATTCTCCTCATTTCCTCCCATTTTTCGGATGTCTATCATTAATATTGCGTTGCGGTTTTTAAAAAAAAAAATTTCATAGATTTCCTTATACGATAGCATTATACATTTCTTATATACTGTACATTAGCAAACAAAAACGATCAGACGATTGAAATTGAAGATTTAGTGGAGCAAAAAAGGGGTAAATCTTACTTAGTTTTTTTTTTGCATACTTGTAGCCTATAGATATCTCGAAATACATGTTGGAATCAATCACAAATGCACACAGTAACAAACACACGGGACGGAACAGAATATTATTAAATTACACACTCAGAATAGGGTAAAATGGCAATTCTCGAATCATCGATTTAACAAAATCAAGAACGGCTCGCGGAAGCTGTTGATCTTTTCGGTAGGGGATCATAATATTAGAAGGAAAGAATTACAGGAAAAATTCGAATATGATAAACCATCACAGATCTACAAATGGGTTACACTTATCGCATCAGGCAATCTAATATTTCTTTGCATTACAATTTAACGGTTGATATGCAAAGCTGTTGCTCGCTTAGAGCGCTTTAATATTGCCATTTGAACAGAAATGAATTTTTTTTAAAACTATATTTCGAACGATTGACGCTAGAGTACATTTAATTTCAACTAGAACAACTCGTATTGTTGAGTAATGTTGCAATCCTAAACGAACGAAGTTGCAAGCTTAAAAGAAACGCCGAATTTTTGTTGCTAAAGAAAAATTTTCATATCTGCCCGTCCTATATGAGCGTATCGTGCGTATAAACCGCTTAATTTAAATGTCCGATAAAAGTTTCATCAATTGAAGTTAGGAAAGAATAGAATAAAAAAAGAGCGAAAAGATCGATTAAGCTCTCTGTACCAGAATATGCAATATTCGCTTGCGAACTGCTTAGGTTGCGGATTCTCTTTCATCAACATCTCTTGCGATATTCTTTACGTATTCTGTCCCAATATGTCACAGAAGAATATTATGTTCATAAGTGTACAGATCTTTAATCGCCACTATGCACACATTTTAGAAAGCCACCATGGGAAGAAATTCTGTTATTTGGGTAAATTGTTGCTTATCGCTATTCGACCTTTCTATACGATTATAAAAATTTAACAAATTACAATTCATTATCGATTTATTCAAGTAACAAATACCTTATTGCATCACTGTAACCTTTATAATAAGCAGAACGATCGAATGTTCGAATTATCAATGCCAGATGTGAGTTCCATGTGAAGTGCTAATCGTTGACCTATGTAGCGGATTAGGCGAATATGAAAGCTATTCTGCATCCTATTTTTAATTGAATTAGTTTTTTCCCCTTCGCTTACGCCTTGTGATTTTCAGATTTTTTTTCACGTTTTATGTGACTACTGTAATATCAGTCTATTACATTTCTGGGATAGAAATACAACAACGATTAACCCTATCAAGTAATATTAATTAGTGTTTTTTAATATACGTCTCTTGCGCAAATGGACTCGTTCTTTTCGAAATACTCTCTTGATTGCGCCTGTTTACTTTCTGTTCCTCTTTTTGCTCTCGTCGTTTGCAACAAAGAGTGTTTATGACAGTAAACGAACAAGTAATAGGGATAGAAGATTCAAAAATTTTACGCAATATAATATTCTATATGGACTCCGAAAGCAAAACATTGGAAGTAACTTTTGCGAAAAGAACCAAAACCTTATTTTTAGTAATCAACCCTATTTTCGTGCCGTTCTTAATTTCAGTCATTTTCTTTTCGTTCAATTAACCACCATTTCGTTCAACCATAGTAATCGAATAATTTTTCGTTCTTAAGCAATTTAAGATCCCTTAACGCGGGCAGGATGCGGTTTCACACTTAAGTACAAGCAGCAGTAACCAAAGCTTCTAGAAAAGAGAAAATGAGATTTTCAGTTAGGAAATGATGTGAAATTTGTTGAAAAGGAAAACGAGTAATGGAAAAAATATGCTGATCTCAAATTGAGCGTTTGGCAAAGGCTTCAAAGCCGAAATAGAATTTTTCGAATAGGCTAATCCTATTGGGAGCAAAAAAAAAAAGAACTCGTTTCATGCATCAATGATGCCACTTTCCATCGCTCAAATCAGCAACGCAAAACGATCGCCTAGCTGATACTCTTTTGGTGTAAATTACATGAAAATTGATTTCGAAACTCGTTTGCTTCTATGAGATTAGGGTCCAGCAATGTGCAAGACAAGGGAAAGATGGGGAACGTGAAGGTGATAATAGATGCTGGAAACGCGAGATTGAATATTTTGGTCAAATAATGTGGAGAAGACTTTTGAATCATATTGTCGAGCGAATATACACATTGCATATTTGACATCAACGAATAGCAAAGTGAAATATAAAATATCATCTCATCGTTTCTTAACATTTATTTGACAGTGTTATCAACCAAAAGGCCTTTCTAGTGAATGCAGGAG
>JPKZ01001384.1:59072-89164 GCA_000803305.1 Toxocara canis | reverse complement strand
GTGTACAGATCTTTAATCGCCACTATGCACACATTTTAGAAAGCCACCATGGGAAGAAATTCTGTTATTTGGGTAAATTGTTGCTTATCGCTATTCGACCTTTCTATACGATTATAAAAATTTAACAAATTACAATTCATTATCGATTTATTCAAGTAACAAATACCTTATTGCATCACTGTAACCTTTATAATAAGCAGAACGATCGAATGTTCGAATTATCAATGCCAGATGTGAGTTCCATGTGAAGTGCTAATCGTTGACCTATGTAGCGGATTAGGCGAATATGAAAGCTATTCTGCATCCTATTTTTAATTGAATTAGTTTTTTCCCCTTCGCTTACGCCTTGTGATTTTCAGATTTTTTTTCACGTTTTATGTGACTACTGTAATATCAGTCTATTACATTTCTGGGATAGAAATACAACAACGATTAACCCTATCAAGTAATATTAATTAGTGTTTTTTAATATACGTCTCTTGCGCAAATGGACTCGTTCTTTTCGAAATACTCTCTTGATTGCGCCTGTTTACTTTCTGTTCCTCTTTTTGCTCTCGTCGTTTGCAACAAAGAGTGTTTATGACAGTAAACGAACAAGTAATAGGGATAGAAGATTCAAAAATTTTACGCAATATAATATTCTATATGGACTCCGAAAGCAAAACATTGGAAGTAACTTTTGCGAAAAGAACCAAAACCTTATTTTTAGTAATCAACCCTATTTTCGTGCCGTTCTTAATTTCAGTCATTTTCTTTTCGTTCAATTAACCACCATTTCGTTCAACCATAGTAATCGAATAATTTTTCGTTCTTAAGCAATTTAAGATCCCTTAACGCGGGCAGGATGCGGTTTCACACTTAAGTATAAGCAGCAGTAACCAAAGCTTCTAGAAAAGAGAAAATGAGATTTTCAGTTAGGAAATGATGTGAAATTTGTTGAAAAGGAAAACGAGTAATGGAAAAAATATGCTGATCTCAAATTGAGCGTTTGGCAAAGGCTTCAAAGCCGAAATAGAATTTTTCGAATAGGCTAATCCTATTGGGAGCAAAAAAAAAAAAGAACTCGTTTCATGCATCAATGATGCCACTTTCCATCGCTCAAATCAGCAACGCAAAACGATCGCCTAGCTGATACTCTTTTGGTGTAAATTACATGAAAATTGATTTCGAAACTCGTTTGCTTCTATGAGATTAGGGTCCAGCAATGTGCAAGACAAGGGAAAGATGGGAAACGTGAAGGTGATAATAGATGCTGGAAACGCGAGATTGAATATTTTGGTCAAATAATGTGGAGAAGACTTTTGAATCATATTGTCGAGCGAATATACACATTGCATGATTGAATATTTTGGTCAAAATAATGTGGAGAAGACTTTTGAATCATATTGTCGAGCGAATATACACATTGCATATTTGACATCAACGAATAGCAAAGTGAAATATAAAATATCATCTCATCGTTTCTTAACATTTATTTGACAGTGTTATCAACCAAAAGGCCTTTCTAGTGAATGCAGGAGGTTTGATTACCTGGGCATTTAGTCCACATCTACGCCTACTGCTCGCATGCTCTGGCAAAATTGAAATGTGAAGCGTGCAAACTTTTACTTCTCAATTTTTCATTACTCGTGCAAAAAGTGTGATGTTTAATGATATTAGCTGCTCCAGAGCAGTTTAATTTAATCCAAAATCCGTCCCTCGTCTCAATGCTACTTACTTTCACAATAAAATTATGCAACAAGTTGTTATAGTTTATGTGTAATCTAAAGTATGTGAGCAAAAAATCCAAGGAAATTTCATTGCTAGCTGCATCTTTCGATAATTAGCAGTTATACAAGAATGCAATGGGATATGACTGTGGTGGTAGGCGATAAATTCTCTGGATGTTTTTTTTTGCGCAAAACCGTTTTCTCATAAAGGCATAACATAACCGGACCAAATTCATAACAATTAGAAATGATGGCACAGCACAAGCAAAATTGTTTTATTTGTTGACGTCGGATGATCATAAAATTTTTGGTGACTTTCTTTGGTCGTTCATCATATGCTTGATGCGTAATTAGAAATGCTTTTTAAATTAACGGTTCAGGTCATATCTATGTTTCATACGAAATTTTTTTACACTCTCAACCATAATTATGAGCATTCGGTGGTTGCAAATGATAGAGACTTGGTCCACAGCATACAATAGCATCTCTTCTCTTCTCAAACGTAAGGCATATGCATGTCGGGTATATAGCCCTTATAAGACGACGTGCTTTCACTGTTGGTCTTGCAATTATGCCAACTGGATTATTATACGCAAGGCGCATGTCAATTTACGCTTTCACAGAAATGCTTGATGTCCGTGATATTTTCTCTCATGTTGTGCATAGCGGCATCTTGGACGGCTTGAGCCTCATGTCTAATTTATCTCTAAGATGTGCTAATTAAAATTCAATATAATGTATAAGCGCAAAATAAACTTTAGTCCACTCTGTAGGAGATTTAGAGCGAATAATGAATTTTTTGTTAAGTTATTCAAATTTCTTCTTCTTTTCGAAATCTCTTTGTAAAACTGTCAGCGCAAAAAAAAAAAAAGATTTGATCATAAATCGAAAGTGTTGCGATCTCACCGTTGATTTGTTGCATCTTTTCACTAGGCGGTTTGAACTCAATTTTTTTTTTTCGAATTCACTTTTTGAAGCCATACTGGCGAATAGACGACATACAACTGATGTAATTTTCCTAACGCAACTAGTGTAAGGCAACCTTCTCGCACAAATGCAATATGACATTGCAATTTTTTATTGCAATGTCATATTGCACTTTATTCTCACAGTTACTCCACTGAACTATGCTGTACCATAGCCAGCACAAGTACAGTGCACTAAGAAACGTATACATACTTTCTGATAAATTGACATAACTGATACACACATAGGCAAGCTTGTTGATTGGTGCATATGCATCACTCACTAATGCTGAAGAGACTTGCAAATCGATGGAACTGTAAGTAGCGGAATGCGTACCCCATCGATGTTTTCAGTCTTTTTTTGACTAGAAATGTCGTCCTTCATTATTTAAAAGTGCTCTTCTATTCTGTTCCGCTTTGGCGAAATTTTTATCATGGCCATTTCTGTTCCATTCTGTTCCTACTGTTTTTTTTCATGATCTATTCCGATTATATTCTATTACTATAAAAAGTTCTTTGAATTGTTCAGTTTTATTGTGACCCAAAAAGTTTCGTAAACTATTTTCTCTCCGTTTCTAGACTATTCTGTTTCAGTGAAAAACGCTCTAAACTTACTGTTATACTTTTTTTTCGAGATAATACCTCGGTGTTTTTTTGTTTCAGATCTTTTCTCGACAGTTTCTGTATTTCATTGTCTTGTTGTTGAAATTCAACACACATTGAATTCGTTTATCAATGACTGAACGGTCATTAATCTTAGCGAAGAAAATAATGTGAAAGCAACCAACAACGAACCAACACAAACAGGCGGTGGTGTTAGTGGCAAGGAACACTGGTTATCGGCGAAATGCAATCAAAATAGAGAGTCAATTCAGAAGGCCAAACAAAAATAGCGATTAAACAACAAAGCATGGAATTAACGTTGAGTATTATGTGCTGCACTCGATCGGCAATATGCAATATCAAACGAACGGCAATATGCAATATAACGGCTAGCCGGAGTAGTTAAAGAATTTGTTCTATATCCGCGATAATTTCTACCATTCTACCTTATTATACTCGTTGTTGTCACGAGTTTGTTACACTCTATGCTTGCCACAGAAATTATTAGTGAACTACGCTATTCTCTGAAACAGAATAGAATAGGTTACGAAAAATGTGGAACAGAATACATGGAACAAAAACAATACTGGTTTTGATCAATAGAGCTTGATCGAAATATTTTGCCAAAAAAGTTTCGTCAGAGTGAACAGTCCTAATTTCTAGACGTTTATTGTCTTTGTGGCTAGAACAGAATGCACATTTATGTCCTCATCATTCTCATTGTTTCCGATCTCGATGCAGTGACAAAGAAAAATCGTGCGCTTGCGCTTTTTAGTTTTTCACTTGATGAGTCTTTGTAATAAAACCATTGAGAGAGAGAGAGACTCAATGGTTTTATTGTATAGACTTAAAAACATTGTATTCTGAGCCGTATTGAACGCTTTGTTTTGGATTTATTTTTTAAATTATCTTAGGCTTCTACATTCTAAGAAAAAAAATCGTTGTTTTCAGTTGAAAACTTGTTCATTTTGTTTCGAAACAAAAGCGGATACTAAGTATTTATCTCAGAAGTGTGGAAGTGTTGGTGTGGACGTATTTCTTTACTACTTCATCCGGTATGTTTTTATGTAGTCGTTCGCAGTATTTGAACGATCATTTAGTCATTTATTAGTGACCATTCTTTCATGTATTGTTTTTTTTGCACTCATGGACAATGCATTGCTGTGGTCGAAGTGATTTGCAGAAAAAAAAACCCATGTCTTGCCAGCCGCTTGCTATCTTTTTCCTTAGGATTTTTTCCCTTTCTGTGCACTTCTTGAAAGAGTCAATATATATCGGAGGAAGCCGTTCTTTGAACACTTTGTAAATACCAGGTCATTGCAGAATATCAAGATAAATGGCTCACTTCTTTGCAATTATTAAGAATTGATCTTAAAACACATAGGGCTTCTCAAATTTGTCATTCCGACTCTTTTCCACTTCCGAAATAAGGCTGAATACCACAGATTATCTTATACGAATACTTTTTTACAGCTTTTGTGGTAATAGATAGAAAGTGGGGATGGGAAGGGGAGGGGGGAAGGGAGAGAAGAGAGGGCTGGAAAAGGAAACGTATTTTTCAATATCTTAACCCACTTACCGAGGGGCACATGAAAGAACTTTTCAAATTAAACTTAATTTAATTGTGTACCATTAGTGCAACAAAGCATACAAGTGAAACACTTGTTGCTCATTGGCAAAGTCATCGTCTTCTGAAAGCAAGTGATAAATGAGCGACATACACATGAAGATAGTTCAAAGTGATTCGCTGTGTTGCACTCATTTGTCTTCAACAGATGTTTTTCAAACGAACTCATCATGCGAATGGATCATGCAGAAAAAAGAACATTTTTGAGATGGAAAACAGAGAAAAACCCACTTTTTTTGAGGAACATTCATCGTCGTGATGATAAAACGAAAGAGAAAAGTACTGGAAATGACGCGAAGTGAGTTGGAAGCCGTTGTACAAATTATTCTACCGGGAAGAAATATTGATTCGATGTCGAATGAGGATCTTCAGGAAGAAACGATCCATTGGTACTTTTATATCGTTAAGCTTTCCCTTTGTCTCTGATCAGCTTGTAATATGTCATTAGCAATTGTCGTTTTGTTGTCGTTGTCGTTGTTGTTGTTGTTGTTGTTGTTGTTGTTGTTGTTGTTGTGTTGCAGTGTCTTTAAAAATCTCTCAGTTTTATAGCGCAGAAACGAAATACAATTTCCTCAGCAACAACATTTTTCGGGAGTGTCTGTTCTTTGAAAAGTTTTAAAAACCATCATAGTTCATATACAAATAAGATGCTCATAGAACATAAGTCAGAATTCATAAGTCAGAATTCGTCGAACATAAGTCAGAATTAAATAACTCATCATAGCACAAGCTATACCGACCGATCCGAAATCCAGATAACGTATTATTCTGATGCCAATATATAAAAGGTTTGTGTCTAAGAAAGTGATTTTTATGGGCACTGTAGCAACGGTCTCGCGATGATGTTTTCATGATTTCGTTAAATATAATGGGAAAATTTATATACATACTGAAATATTGAGAATGTAAACGATATGTTTTAGAAAACTTCCACGGTGTTATTAAGTTTCAGCTAGAGTTCCTTAAAGACAAAGGTCTCTCCAGTTGAAACTTTACAACTACCGGTGCTGAACTGGAGATTTTATAGTATTGGTAACACCTGAGAAAATCGTTTGTTGTCCGGTACATATTTAGTCTATTGCGGTGGGCATGCAGCTGAATTGATAGCCTGGAATGGATGTCGCTACTTTATAATGGTTTCTAATAACTGCAATATATCTGCCCAGTTCGTATACCATAAGAGATGTAGAGATGGAAATTGTGCATCGAGCATTCATTAACAGTAAATTTGCAAGGTTTTGGGAAAGCACAATTTTTTATCGAGTTAACCGCATATCTTCTTGCATTGAGACATTCGCGCTACGGATATTCGATCGACGGACGAACGACGATGTGCTAGCGCTCAATAGAAAAGAGGAAAACATAATTCTGCGTGCTTACTTCGCCTGCGATGCTCGAGCCAGGCGACCACTAAAAAAATCACACCTTTTTTTGGATATCATATAAGCGTCTATGGAAGCCAGATGAACTGCATCTATGTTCACCAGAAAGTGGAAAACAATTGACTACCATTATCAGAAATGCTGCTCATCAGCCTATTATCCCTACGCTCTTTGCTAATTACCGCAAAAATTTTTTTGGCACTCTTCCGATCACAAAAAATTATGGCTTCCAGTATCTGATCGCGTTGAACCCAAATTAGCCAGTCGTGCTAGACGAGTGATTCTTGGCAGCACAAAAACCAGAGGCGTGCGGTGCAAGTCATTAGTGACTGACCACTTACCAGCATTACCTACATATCAACTACTACAAATGCTTGTTTCACAACGGAAATTCCTCCTTCCCCTTTATTACCTCCTTACTGCGTCCAATGTAATTATCATTACGGATTTTTAAACAATTGATTAGTTGGCAGTAGTTTCGGACGTTGTAATATTTGTCGATTGTTTCGTCACTTATGCTTATTGCTGTGTTTTCGGGCTTCTTCTAAACGGACTTACGCTGGGTCACTTTTTTACGATCGTCGAAGACGAAGGTCAGTTAGGCGTTTTAACCGACAAAGGCAAATGTGAATGCTGTGTCGCGTCCATTAGCAAAGGTAAGTGTGCTTCTTCCATGCTGTGTGCTTTTTAAGGATCAACCAAGGTAACAAAGCACTATGAACGGCCTGAACTTCATGACCAAAATGCTTCTATTGTAGATCTTTATGGGCAGATTGCAAGACAACCCAGATCACAGATCAACGGACAACATGAAATCCACCCATAAAGATAAAGTCAGCTCGTTCACCACCTCATTTCTTTTTCTTTTCTTCCAACGCGACACTGTTCCTAAAGCATTTTCTACAGATCGAAACAGAGAAATTGCGCTGAAAATTTGCATGCGTTCTCTTCAAATCATAATACAATAGCTCTCGTATACCATCTTCGCAGTGCATTAGACTGAACTGTTCCGCAAAAATTGTCGAAGAAATTAGAGCAATCTTAAGTCAGCTACCTTATGCCTTTGCGTTCAATTCCCCCACAATTCATTTCCCCTCCATATGGAGTCGGGAATTACAGAAGCCTCTATTTGCACGCCTGTCCCTCTTTCCAACTCAGTCCTTCCAGATTCAGAACCCCTTTTTTTAGAAATGCTAGCTCGCATAGGTTCCTCTCTTAAATTCAGTTTAGACTTCAAATTAGTCCCGCCTCATCACCCCCCCTCCCCCCACCTTCCCCACCTCTTCGGGCGATCTAAGATACCGCGTTAGTTCAACGGTTTACGCCATGACCTGTCATTTCGAAGCGATGGCTCTTCTCATCATTCGAAATATTGTGTTGGGTGATTTGGGATGTTAAATTTATTTTATGCAGCACGTTTCACAAACGATGTGCAACAAGGTGATCAAACAAGGGATTGATATTCTTGAAAGCTTCACATTGGACGAAATTTTCTCAAGCAATATCTCCATGCTGAAAGCAATACGATTACCATTTACTAGCAATTTCCTGAATATGCTCTATTAGTTTACTAATTCTAATTTAGTCGAGAACTACATCAGATAGCGCATATAGCAAAAATTTTCCATCAAAATTCTTTGATAATATAGTTCAACAAAATTCCCTAAAATGATGTATAAGCTCGTAAAATATGCAAATATTTTTCCTTCCCGCAGTCAACAAAGTTTCATAACCCTTTCCACTCACAAAAGCCGCTTATCTCTCCCATTACATTCTCAAATATTCTTGAATGGTATATGCTTCTGACTTTTTTTTTGTCGGAATGCTTTTAAGTTACCAATAAGAATTTTCGAAGTGTTCGATGAATCATATTGACTGCCATTTGCATCATGCAAAAAGTGATTGTTAATTCGAAGCAACGTAGCGTTTTCAAATGCTTTTTAAGATGATCTTTTGCATTCGATGGAAATATGCACCTCACGGGTCCTATCTGCTTCACTGCATTTTTTGAATTTTTTTCTCAACTATCCATTTCCGTCTGTTCGTAAATTTATGTGGCCATTAAGCAATTTATGATTTGTTCTTCATAATAGTAGCTACAGTAAGTCTTAAATCAATGAATGATTAATTAGTTGGAGAACCAAAAGCATCTGCTAATCTCTGTGCACTAGCCAATTCTATGTTTACTTTAGAAATATGATACTAAGATTATTAACGTTGATTTCAACGAACCACACTGAAATTTCTTTGGTAATGTTTTGCTGAATTTACTGTTTAGTATAACTCTATAAGAAGAATTAGGAGGATGGAAACTAGAGCATGGGAGAGTAGTTGTTGGCATGGGACAGTACTTGTTGGCTAGAAGCCCTTATCCGCACATGGGAAAGTTGAAGTTTGAGTCACTGATGTTTCCCGTACTTTTTCGCTTATTCTTTCTCGCGACACCATTAGTGCCATAACAATAAAGTTTTCTTTTTATTTTTCTAATAAAATTAATATGTGATATATACAATTATTATTCTCGTTTCACACATTTAAATAAATGTATCCGAACGAGTAAATTTTTTTTTTCGAATCATTTCCAATCTTTGACCAGTTCCGTGCGAAGAGTATGCGGTAACCAAAAGAAAATTCTATTACGCGATACATTACCAAAAAGCTGAACAAACAAAACTCAATTGGAATAGAAATGACAAACTGTATGAAAATAACATCAATAACGAACAAAAATCATTCGAAATCTTCATCGACAATTTCAAGTCATATACCAAAAACCACAAAAATATATTCATCAAATTATCAAACAAAAGAAGAAACATTACCTTGCATCGAAGCTCAAAAACAAAACGTGAACAGAAGTATCCATACCACATTGTGCCTTGCTGACTTACGATACGGCTATCCCATCCCGAAATTAACGCACTAACATCTGGTGTTCATGGTAAAATACGTGCGTGTGTTGTGCGAAAGCAATCCATCTAATTCGATTCGATCATAATGATGAGGAAATTTGGTTAGGTTTGATCAGAGAACTAAACAAAAGGGAATGAGAACGTCCAAAAAGAAAAAATTGACTGTGTGCAACTAATTTTTCGCACGTTTTTCTAATACAGAACTAATAGTATATTTTGTGAAGGATTAACAAAATGAGGCGACCACAGATCGCAGGAAACATGTGTTTTTTAATTTCTGAGGAAATGCTCGTTGTATCGATACAACGCTTTTTGTATTTCTGTTCTCGTCTTTGATAGCCCGCCCAATCCCGATCAGAGTTAAATGCGGCGAACATTTGATGTTCGAGAACGCTAACATTTTTTTTGGCTATTCAAGAGTGGACGGATGTGCTTCGTTCGCGTTGATTGTTTCAAGTCTCTTTATTAGTATGCGAACCGGCTAGTTAGCTGCAATTTCGACATCTCATTTTTTGTCAGTTTTTCGAATACAAATTTGTCAAAGCGCATTGTGGCGATGTGGTGTCTGCGCATTGGCATAGCATAAATTACACTTAAAAATATATGTACATATACATCACCTTGGATACCTTGAACAGCTGTGATTTCATCGATTTCATCGTTTTCTCCATCGGTGCAGCTGGCAAGTTTTCCATCTATCGCGATCCTGAGCTCGCCGCGTCCAGGCAACGCCATACACACGTAGCAGCGAATCTTCCCATCTTGTTGGCAGTCTGCCGCGTGGTCGCCTAACATCTCTTGGATACCATATATATATATATATATATATATATATGCATGCTGAGGAAAATACCTGCACTGGAAAATGACTAGAAATTGGCGTGTTTTTT
Organism: Toxocara canis; assembly: GCA_000803305.1. Lineage (NCBI taxonomy): Eukaryota > Metazoa > Nematoda > Chromadorea > Rhabditida > Toxocaridae > Toxocara > Toxocara canis. The sequence goes on along the minus strand of JPKZ01001384.1, from coordinate 79,076 downwards.
AAAAGCTGGTTGGATTGAGAGGATTTTGGTCAGAGGTCGTGCACAGCTGGCAAAACTGCAATACATTATTAAACAAACATTTTAAGCGTTCGCAGTAGCACTGCATTACTGCTTCTGTCGGGTGCACAAGTGAAAGGTTGATGTGGTGGGCGGAGCTGCTCAAAGCACATCGAGAAAGTCTCATGTTTAGCTTCCATAGAGCTTGTGTCCTTAAGCCTTCCAGCGGACCATCTCAAGTCCCGGTTAGATGAACTCCGAGAGGGTGATTTTTTCGAAATAATACTTTCAAACTGATTTATTAGGCAACTAATTATATTTCTCGAACGTCTTAAGAGGCTTTTCTGGGGGAGGGGGAAGGAGGAAAGGGGAAATACGGCCATTACCTGTCGGCGCGGTCAGATGCAACATTTTGGGATAAGCGGCCAACCATCCTCTCATATTCAGGAGAAGATAAGAAATGACAATGCAAAAAAAAGTGAAAGGCAAAAAATGCTGAAATGCGATTCAAGGGGAGAAAAAGGGGGAAAGGTGAGGTGGCGGAGGGCTGGATGGGGAACATTCGTCGCCACAGTGTCTTAGGAGAGGCTTGTTCGTTTCATCGTTTCCCTTTCCCATCCCATTCCTTCCAGCACATCTATTCGCTTGCAGTGTTTTTTTTTCTTGCTGTAGGAGAGATGTCTGGTCGTCAAATTATCTCTGCCCACAGAATCAATATCCATGCTTAAACAGCTGGAACTGAACGAACATCTTCATTTGTTTAAACATCGAACCAATATTTAAAGATATCAAGATATCGATTCGGTGAGCAGAGCTAATTTGTTAGTCAACTTTTAATTTCCATAGGAGTTGAACGTCGCTCACACCCTCCTATTTTACCCATATATTTTTATTAAAATCATTTATGATCGGTATTTTTTTAAGAAAAAAAAGCTAAAAAAAATGAAATCACAGTTCTTACGATAGTTTAAAAATTAATCGCAAATTGAAAACAAACGATTGAAAATTAAACAAAAATTGGAAACAACGATTTTTCTCGTTCCAGAAGTTATGCAAGAAGTTATTCACTCACGTCGATCATTGTATACTGTCCTCGAGCGTTTTTTTTTGCGTTTTTTTTTTCAACTTTGCAAACATTTTCTTGCGCTTCATTTCGTGCACAAAAGTGCAAGAGTTCGCCTTCAATTTGGATAGGCCTTATTTCCGAAAGAGTTTTTCTAATGTCTTTTTTTTTCTCGTTTCATTTTACCATTTCTGATCGATTGAATACAAAATAGAAACATACGCTTCCTCTCGTTTACATAGCGCTCAAATGTCTTCAACTTCCCGTTTGTTCAGTTCATTATTCGGTGTTCACTCCAGATGATGTGATATTGCTAAGCAATGATCGGCTCGACTCCGTAGTCGAAATCTTTCAGCAATTCATTCGTTTGCTTAATTAAGATGCATTGATGTTCGACCAATCATTATTCGTGTAGTGTTGAAATGTGTTTTTTTTTTTTTTTGTGATCGATTGATTCTTAACGATTAATGGAAATGTTTCCTGATTCTGACGATAATGTCAAATGGTATAACCACTGCTATCAACAAAGTTACATGAATCGTTTATGAGGTTCCTAAAAGACCGTAGTTTTTTTTATAATCGTTCGTTGCTAAACTCATATATGAGTTACATGTTGTCATGAATGCTTGATAAGGAAATCCGATTTTGATAATAAGCTTTTAAATCTGTGAAACGAACCTCTGATAAAATTTTGGTGCAATTTGTTTACTTCTGCTAGTAGCACTCCAGTAGTCAAAAACTATCGTTCATTTATCAGAACTGTGCTCATTGTATCTCTTCGGAATGCCAGCAATTGTCAGTTATTTGTGGTTTTTGCATCAGAAGCGAATGCATATTCTCTGCAATAAGCATAGAGAGCGCAATGAAAGCTCAAAATGGCATCGACGAACGACAAAAACGGTCGGCAAATGATAGAAACACAAAAAAAGAAACACCTAAGGAATAGGCTAAATGATGCAGGAAAAAAAAGAGCAGACTGGAATCGTGAAGATAAACTGAACAAGCCAAAAGTACGGAATTTCCTAACGTTTTGGCTGATTTGAATGTTTGATTGGTTGTTAGTGTACCGAATAATTAGCGCACTAAGAGCTTCCTTCTTATGCGAAGTATAAAAGTATTATTTACTTTACTTACAACTGTCGCGAAGATTCGCCATGAAAGATGAAATACACGAAATCAGCTCCGCTTCATCACTGGCAGGTAGCACCAGTGGGTAGTAGGCCAGGCCAAGACGATTTCGTCACAGCTTTCGTTACTGCCTCTGAGCGGTGACATGCTCCGCTTAGCCATCGTCTCTAGGGGCGGGAATAACGGCGGTGGGGCTCGTGCAGACCTATTCCACGACTCCTTTCGGCTGCGGTTTTGTTCCGTGGTTTTTCGGAATGCCTTGATATTATTGGCGTTCTCGACGGTCGCTTATGTTCACTATTATTTTGATACATCGCTTTACTCCTTGTTGGTGCTTTTTTTTTGATAACGAGATATACGTGTTAACAATCCTTTTTATGTTGTTCGCATCCACGTCACGTGACGACTCGGTTTAATTACCCAAGCTTGCAGTCGAATGGAAGGCGAGCCCGCAGCACAGCGAAAGTTAAGCTTGGGGCGACAACAAAAGCTGGGTAGGAAATACGGGCATGAGCAGACGAGGCCGCGATCAGGCATGTTGTTTTGCTTGAGTTTTGCACTTCGTTTCAAGTCTCTTGCTGTTCGAGAGTTCGATCCTGTCTTTACGAAAATGTATCTGCGGAGGAACGGACCGTAACCCGACATTCTTTTTAGAACTGTTACTTATCAACCGTTATCGCCAGGTACATATAGACTGTTTGTGTCTGTCAACATAGACTGTGGATGCGAACAACATAAAAGGATTGTTAACACGTATATCTCGTTATAAACAAAAAGGCACCAACAAGGAATAAAGCGAAGTATCAGAATAATAATGAACGTAAGCGACCGCCGAGAACGCCAATAATAGCAAGGCATTCAGAAAAACCACGGAACAAAACGGAGGGTCGCCGCTTACAGGCGGTGACGAGAGCTGTGATGAAATCGTCGTTGGCTTGGCCCATCTACCCGTTGGTACAACCTATCGGCCATGAACCACGGTCCGTTCGCGCTATTTTGACTTTCTTCGCAAATCTCTTCGCGGCAACAGTTCAGTTCAACTCGAGCTAGATGGAACAAGTTTTTCAGTCAACCCTGCAAAAAAATATTTGTTTGGAGCAAGCCTTTGAGTGAATGGGCATATTTTAAAAAGTTTGAGGGAACAGAATTCGTCAAGCGAAAAGAAAAGCTGCCGAGCAGAATCATTCATGGAAATGCGGAGCCACTTTAAGGGAGAGGGGTGGTGGAGCAAAGGATACGAAGGGCCCAGATCACCTCCTCACCAATCGCTGGGATAGATCATTTTTGTCAAAAGTGCACATATGCTGTTCGATGCAACAGCTTTTACGTTTGAAACTAACTCAGTAACTGAAATGCGTAGTCGGTGTCGAACTAACGGTACGATTTTGTTGCTTTGCAGTCGCGGAACTTGCATACTTCAATATGAAGATTTTGCGACCGCGAAATGTAGTCGTGGAATTTAATATGTTCTAAACTCTTACTTAGTTCATGCATTCGCCGATGAATTATTAATTAGCATATTAGGAGTTTCGTTATGTAAAGTGTAAAAATAAGTAAATAAATAAATCAGCCGTTAGTAAGCTGAATAAGTCATGCAGTTCTTTTTTTAATATACCCACCTATCTATATTATTCAAGCATTAATCAAGAAGATTTCCCAACTTATTTGAGCGAGACTTATGATTGACACATCGTTACTTCAGTATATTCTCTTGAGATGGAGCTCTCGTATTTTGCTGTGAAGTAGAAAGGTCATAAGAATAAATCAGACAGTATGCTGGCTGATGTGACTTGAATTTAATTTTGGATAGCAGTAAGAAGTCTCGCGAAGATATCGTTTGAAAATTCATGGGCAGTAAAACAATGACAAATCACAGGCATTCGATAGGCGTATATACGTGAGGCATTCACGACTGTCTTGCGACAATTTATTATATTATATTTCTTCACTTCTCAGCATTTTGGATATAAGACATTTGTCTTTAATCGATTTGCCACGATTCCTCTTTCCCAACGTGCTTTATGATGAAGCCTTTATTACATGAGTATCTCTTACTAGTGATCAACTCCATTTACAGGTCTACTAGGGCTGCCACATGGTAATTCGCTGAAGAAGGCCGCGTCAGCGGGAATTATGCAGGAAACAAGTTTTTCAAACGACGGCCGACGGGTCCATTCTCAAAGCGATGTAAGTCCTTTCTAGATGTTGCATTTGTCTTATATAAGTTTTTAGAGCAAATATCTCGAAGTATAGGTTGCGCAAGTCTATAGATTACAAATATCGTTTGGGTGACTGAACTCCGATCTACCTAGCTACTTATAAGTTCTATCTGAAGCTTGGTTGTTGTACTAAGGTTAGACTTCCAAGCTTTTGCTTAGTTTAAATGAACGGCTCATAGCGTTCTTGTTCCATAGGGAGTTTACCCGAGAGTTCAGAATACTTTACCAAATTTTTCCCAGCCGTGAGAGCACAGCAAATTTTTCACTCTTCGAACTGTGTTATTCTTTTTTTACAAAACGATTATGTCTACGAAGCATATCAACACTGGATTCTTGAAATCAAAGGTTGAGTGAATATGAACGGCTTTGGTGAAGGGACCTCCTGTAAAAGAGGGTTATCTTCATTTGCCAAAAGCTTACTTATTTTCGCCTTACAGCCTCGACGTTATTTTAATATTTACCTTGTACCGTTCATTGCTTACTTATCTATCACACCTTATCAAGCTTTCAAACATCGATTCAAGCAGTCCTGCTGTAACGACCAATTTTGCTATTCTTTCCTTAGTCATCTCACCTTTCCTAGTTTGGTCTATGCCAGGAGCTATTCTAGTAATTTTTGACATCATTTATTACTGAAGGAACACCGATAGAGGAAGAGCCATACTAATTCGTTTTGATATCGATCACTGCAAATTGGCTATTTGCATTCTGTAGTTTAATTTAGCTAATAAAAGCGTTTATATTTCTTCAGCTGTTAAATTCCAAAAGTCCTTCCCGACCGGATGCACTTCCCATGAAGACAATCCGAACTCAGCCGCTTCCAGCTGACCACTTCAACGCAATCTCGAAAGGTCCCTCTACGAATAAGCCCAGTAAGTGCTTCAAATTGATTTTATTTCTGAATTACGCCCTGCTGCGTAGTGAAAAGTCTTGTGACTGTCAAATGGCGCCCAATGGCTTACTCGTGGCCAATGATAAAGGTTCGATTCCTATCCGCTATGTCCGCGGTGAATGGAAGAAGGTGTAACCAATGTAAAACAATACTGTGTTGTATATGGGCAGCATAGGAGTAATGCTGCTGGTTATCGGGACAGAAACTAATTAAGCTTATTGTAGCAATGATGAACGGCCTCTAAAGCATCAGTTGGACAGGTATAATTGAGCTAGCTCGCTTTTTTGTTCGTTTCGAAAAATCGCTTATGAAAACTTATTTAAGTGCGTCACTGTTTAGCATCAGCCACACATTTGCCAATATTCATGTGCTATTTCGCTAAAAAATATGCTAACAACTGAGAATTTACGCAATAAACTTTTTATATGATTCTCTGAGCAGTTCTTCATGTTGAATTAATCAATTTTCAAACGACAATCAGTGAGCGGAGGTGTTTATCGTTATTCCATAACTAATGAGTTCAGTAGGTGTAACATAAGAATGAAAATTGCTTATTTTTGGAATGATATCGAAAATGAAATGCGAAATTTTTATCAGAATTGTCAAACATTTCAGAAACAAGTTTCTGTCTTAGAAATATATTGTTTTCTCACGGAAAGAAAAGTTATGATACCAGTAATACAAGATATTTTGCTGGCTTAATTGCTCCTATTCGTCAAGGCCTTCACGGATTGCAAAGCTTTGAAAGTTTTGTCGATTTAAATGAGCCCTCTAGAATGTACTCATTTCTGGGAGATGCCGGAGTATACAAGCAATCCATCAAAATATGGCCTCCTTCCTCAAAGGCATAGCTGTTTTCGGGAAATCTGACCTCGAATACACGCCTTTTCTTAAAAGACCGGAATTCATACGTCCATGGTAACCATGCACTTCCCTGAAAATGCACCCTTCCTCTGCTCCTTGGGCCCCTCCAACAGCGGCACTCACTTCCGGCATTTATGCTAGTCTAAAATTTCAGAGAAGAAGAGAGAAGCGGAAGAGGAGGAGCGCAACTGCTGTAAACAGTGTTGTGCTGATTGGGGTCAATGCTGCATCGGCCTTATGAGCGGCATATAATTGACGCTACTATTCTGCTTATTGCCACAAACCTCATCTACAGACTCGCTGCGCAGGATCAGACCCATGTCGGCTACAACTTAAGCAGTATCTGCTGAAAACATTTTGATTCGGTTTGATATCTTCGAGTTCGTGTACGCAGGCAGCAAAGTCATAGCTAGATTAAAAGATTTTTTAAAAAAATTCGACATGCAAACGATTGTTTATAAGTGACCGAAATCACAACTTTGTCGAGAAAAGAGTCACAATACGCCAATGCTATTTTTATTCCACCACTTACTATGATTCGCATTTTTAAAAAAAGTAAGATAAAAACCATATTCGGCTTACCTCATTGTTTATTGAATGCCTTAGAGGGTTTTTTTAGGGGGAAAGGGGAGACGTTATTTGTCCTTAAAAATATTTGACGCAAGTGGTGTTTTTTTAAGTTGTCAACATCATCCATAAACGGAAAATTAACAAACAAATACTGATAACGTCAAGGTTTATTGTCAATGGACGATAATTATGACTCGATTAGGAAGAAAGGGAGACATTATTTAAAAATGCCTGAAATTTGGGAACGTATAATGTGAAAATAAATTATCGAGAAAAAGAGAAATCTACAATACGCAATACGAGGAAAGAAAAACAATAGCAAAGACATAGCAAATTATATCTGCCGATTTGTTCTTTATATATGTATATTTTTTGACCGTTTTAAATGCTTCGAAATCGTACTGATAATATGAAATCGATCAACATACGTGTGGAGGGTCATTCCAAACGGATACAAATCTAACATCAAAAACGTTCTTCCTTAAACCAAAATTGACGCAGCGAATCCTAGAAGATGATGAATTGAGTTTTGGACGGGTTCAGTTTTGTGGTCTTCATCTTATAAAATGTGAAGAACTGATAAATCCTAAAAATCTGTACGTTATTTTATAAAAAATGTATGGTGATGTATATTCGGTAGATTTTCGTATAAGGTAGATTGTAGTTAAGATCATATAATCATGGCTCAAAGAGCTGAAACGTCAGCATATACATATTATACCATCTATCCTCGACGCATTATATGGTCTTAACAGCAATCTACCTTATATGAATATCTATCGAATATGCACCTGCGAAACAATACTGTTCTTGAGTATGTATGATGATGTTTTAAAAATCGGCACTGAAATAATTTGAAATTATATTGCCATAGCCTAGTGAATCATTCGTTCTAAAAAGGATCTTTTTAATAAAGTTTATTTGAACAGATTCAATATGTCTAATCATATAATCGTTGTAAGGGCTGCGGAAAATTAAGAAGTAAGGTAAGGAAAAACGATCGTCCTATATGTTTGAGTAAGAAAAATGATATAACAAGTTTTGTAGTATCAAAATATGATGTTAAAACTGTTATTAGCTTCTCTGTACAGCTGGACACAGTGAAGGTTAGAAACACAAATTGAAACCGACAATAATTTGTAGACTTCTGGTTTCGGTAACTCCATTATTAGCCTCTTGAACAGGAAATGCTAATGAGTTTGACCCGCTTATTGTCGTCAAGCAGCATTCGCTAACGAAAAATTTAACTACATTCTGTCAACACATCATCGAGATCAACTTTTCATTATGCGTCAGTCGAATAGACCTTCGGCGATGTTAGAAACAGCTTGCAATCATTAGTGAACGAGTAAAAAGAAAGCGTTGTTGAACTCTAGCTACAATGCCGTTAGCGAAGATGTTGAAGAGTAACGGTCGTATAAAGAGATGCTGGGCACACATGATGTAATTGGAGTCCTTACCGGAGTTGATACCATTAATAAGAACAACATGTGGTCGTAATCGCTTTTCCACAATAGTAAGCTGCAGCTGGTGACCTGATTTTCTAGCAGTGACAAGAGCTAAGCATGGAGAAAAGAACCGAAGGCTTTTTGAGAGTCAAGTTAGATGTTTTATTTCTATATGTTGGATAGTAGCTGATTTACCTACGTTGAAAAAGTAATTCAGAAAGTATCGTATCATCTACATATAGAGCAGTGCTCTAAAATCTGCGTATTTTGCAGAATCAATCGAATTGTTTATGATTTTAACGTTAGCCTTACAAACATTTGTATCGATGGGGATAACATCTGCTTTTCTTTGAGGATATGCTAAAGCCAACGAGCATAGACCGCTTCCATTCTATTATAAAAGGTATGAGGAGTATTTTCAGGACACCTGGATAATATGGCGTCTTCTTTGAATAGTAACTCATTAACATCTACTGCATCGAAATTAACAGAATCGACCTTAACACAGGAGGAGGGTTTAAAGGGTAGGAGGCTTGCCATCGGCATCGTTTGGAATGAAACTGAAGAATTCATTGTAAAATCGCGCATTATTTTTATCATTCTTGCAAACCGCATTACTCTAAAACTTCATTATGAAACAATCATTAAGAATTTTATTTTCTCGGGCCGAAAGTGGATGCTTCATATTATTTTTTTAACGGCTTTATTATATAAGGCTAGCATGTTACACGAAGTTATGGCAGTTGCACGGGCTCGATTATGCATAAAAGCTTAAAAAATTTAAAAAAAAATTCATTAGCAAAGACCTAAAGGGCGCGCGCCGCATTACGCGCCGCCCCCCGCGCCCATTCGCTCCGCCCACCTTCACCGTGGCTCGTTCCTAAATCTCTCGCTAGTTCTACAGGTACTTCACCTTTCGGCGCCTTTTCGTGCTAGTTATGGCAAAGCCAACTGCAGGTGCCAGAAGGCATGAAAAAAGTGAGATGTGATTCGCGCTGCATTACGGGCTCGCGGCTTTGACGCTACCTTTGGCTATGGGCGTTACACCTTTTGGAGTATTTTTGTGGTACCTATCGAACGACCAACTGCAACTGTCACCAGCTAGGGGAAAATTTTTGGGTAAGTCGCATACCGACAGGGGCTCGCGGCTTCCGCACTCGCGACTTCTATACGTGTTACACCTTCCGGCGTATTTTTGTGGTAGCTATGGAACTACAACTGCACCTCTCAGAAGAAATGAATGAAATTGGTTTGACCAAAACCGAATACAGTTCTCAAAAAGCATGAAGAAATCCACACATTGGTAGCTTTCCGATAATATAAGATTGAAATGTAAAAGTGTGAATTACTTCAAAGTAGCTACATATTGATGCAGCCGCACAGTAAACCATTCTTGCAATATAAAATGATTCAATTTTATGCATGTATCTTGGGCCCGTAGAACTGTTGCTTAATTAATGCGTTCACCCCCTGGGCAGCTTACGAAGCCAGCGAAACAGCATGAAATGTAAACTAAAAGCGTGTTCCAGGAACTGACCCCCGTTTCTCTTAAGGATGGACAAGTTTCAATCGGAGTTTTTTGTGTATCGCTGCACAGCCCCTAAGCAATCCCCCCCCTCCTCAAAAATCCCTCACCTGAAATTGAGGCGGACCGTTAAAATTGACTTTTTGTCCCCTATGAAAATGTTTACTTGATTTTGTATATATGGGGTGCCACACGTGGCCGTGTCAATTGATGCCATTCGCACCACGCTGCGCCGCCATAGGTGCTCGTGTTTCCCTTCCCAGTGGGAGTTCGTCGTCCTTATTTTTTAAGTACCCATGGGAACCCCTGTCCCCCGTACCGCCTCCTAAATGTTTCCCCGTGGGCCCAGGCGGGCGCCTTAAGTCACTTTTTCGTCCAGTTTGAGAATTTTTTGTTGAACTTATTTGCACGGGGTGTGCCGTATGGTTTCGTATCCACTGATATCGCCGCCATCACGCTTCGCTGCCTACGAAGCGAGCTGCGGGGCAAAGATATGTCAGGCTGGGGAAACCAATATTTCTTTTTCCAGTGGGAGTCTTCCTTCCGGTTTTTTCTGTACCTACGCAGACCCCGGTCCCCTTAGGCCGTACAAATATTGTCTCCGTTTGCCCTGGCGGGCCAGAGAAAAAACCTGCCTAGCTTGAAAATAACTTGCTGGACTTATATGCACGGGATGTGACACAGGCTGCCCCACCGATTGATACCACTGCCATCCCGCAGCGTTGACTGCGAAGCGAGCAACGAAATTCGAAAAAACCGAAGGGTCATTGGCGCGCAGAGGCGAAGCCGCGAGCGCTTACGTGGGCGGAGTAAGCCACAGCGACGGTGATTGGAGCAAGGGGAGCCGGAGGCGGTGCGTACTGCCACGCGCGTGAAATGTCGTTCACGGGTTTACAGGGTGTGTCCGCTCTGGATGGGCCTTTTTTCCCGGATTCTGCATACGGGCCAGGCACAATCCTGCCGCCAAACTGTTCAGCAAATATCTCTTGCGCAGGCCTTCGAATCGGCGAGAAAGAGTGTTATCAAATTTTGACTTCCATACTCAAGAGCATATTTACGGAAAACATATTTCACGAACTCATTAATCAAAATGACTTTTGTCATAATATATTCTGCTCAGCGGGATCTATCGAATGGTACCGCTTTTGCCGAAACGGAGAAAAAAAGTTCAAAAAAATCCGTCTAGTAATATTCCTACGATCGAAAAATCGCGATTCTTGTGGTCTTATGTCTGGGCTTCGGAGTCCAACCGAGCGAACTTTCGCTGTCGTTGAGGACGTCCCCTGGAGCTCTACGCAGAAAACCAAACCGTTTCCCCTCTCCCCTACGAGCCCGGATTCAGGACCCTCAATGTCGTGAAAATCGGCACTTTGGGATTTTTGGCGGATCGGTTCGGTGTGGTGATTATGTCACCAATCGGGATTATTTATATATTAGCCAGTGAAGGATAAAATACTGGTTACAATGAAGTAACTCTTAGCTTGATCAGATTATCCGTTTCAGAGGAATATGCTTCGAAACTTTGCAAAAAAATGAGCGAAAATGTGGTGGAGATAAACGCCCGGCTGAGCGCGGCATTAAATGCAATGCGTTCCAAGTGGTCGGCAAGCGCGCTGTCCACTGTGCCTTCGGAGCACCTGATAACGGAGAAAAATGTAAATTTGTTGAAAAGTTATGAGAGTTGACTCATAAGTGTGGAAAATGTTTCTCGCGAGAAGATCGAGCCATTCCGCAAGTAATGAATAGCAAAAAAAAAATGAAAAAAATTAATTTTTTCGAAAGTTATCGCGCAGGCCAGCTTAAAAAAGCTTGTAATGTCTTGACAAGTATGTGAACTACTATGCTTATTTTTCAGTTCCTCTTCAAACTTCGAATGAAGCCGGCGCGCTTTCCTAGTCTTTTTAAAAAGCTTACAAAGGAATACGAAAGTGTTCTCGTTTATCGTTCCATTGCAGTTAGCGATGGACATAAAGTAGACCGTTTAAAACAATGTGAAGACCAGTTACAACTGAAGAATTACCACTAGCCCAGAAAGACGAACAATACACTTCTTCCGTGACTAAGGTTCGCAGATGAAGACAATATTAGAATACTCCAGCCAAGAGTCAACAGGTAACAGTTAGCCAATGCGAATGCCGAGGGAAAAATTTGTGAGCAGAAAAGGAAGACTATCATGTAGAATTTCAGCATCTGAGTTTTTATGTGAGCAGTTGAAAGCACATCGATCGTTGAGGCAGTCGCAGAATTCGTCTGCGAAGTGAATATCACCACTTGACGTGGAGAGCGATCTGTAAACACAGATCACTATGAAAGGAGGTGACTCTGGCATTAACTCTTCGTTGGCAAAATCTGCTAAAGTAATTGGAAGAAACCTCACATGCTGCGTAATTTTGAAGTGCTCAGGCAGTGGCGCCACCTCGTTTATAACAAATTTCTTCGATGCATCTATTATTTCTCAATGTTGTATATCGGACGAAGGATACATTTTTTTTTCCGCTTCATCGTTCACTCATACGCGTTAAAGCATATGACTCATCGGTACGAACATTAGAATCCAAAGTTGAAGAGATCGGATTGTAGTCATTCCACTGATGGCTAGCACTTAGCTTAATACAATTCCAAATGTTGATCGAATTTCTACAAGTTACAAACGACAATCGATCGCTTCATTTCAGCCGTGCATCGTATACGGACCACGAAGTGTGCAGTCAACGATCCACCCGATGGAACATGACGCCATTGCAGCCCGACGTGTGTGTGTCTGCATTTGTGAAACGAAATTGTTCGCACAGCTAGATCACTGATGTCGTACACTTAGTCGCATTATTCTTTGCTGTGACAAACAAGTTCAATCGAAAACTATGCAAATATTGTGAAGGGCTTAGCAAGTATAATATATATGCAGAAAATCACTATTTTTCAAACGCTTGTAGGTATATAGAGAAAGGGTGTCGCTTCCCTCTTTAGTCCCTTCCTCCCTTCCCTCCTACTCACTATTCCCCCCCTCCCCCCCTTCATCCTCTAATTCCTCATTTTCGCCAATGGCAGTCCACAGTTACACGTTGCATATACTCCGCAACATTGCATAACGCCAATTTAGAATCCACATCCCAGCTTCATAATCAGAGTAACAATTATCATCATGTTCACAAATATAGATAGTTTTTGGTCGAGTGTTTGCTTTCAAAAGGAGGGGTGAAGTGGGCCTCGTTCTATTAAAGGAGGTATTATCATTTCTTAAGTTTCAAAAAGAGGAAGGGAAAGGATGGAGGGAGGGTGCGGCGAAGGAGTTCAAAGGGGAGGCGAGGAATAATCGCTGGTCATCCCTTTAATGACAGTAATCTCAAAGATTCTTATTCAAGGGTTGAAAATTAAAATAGAATTACTTCTACGTTATCCGAATTCAATTTCAGGATGACTTATGCAGTTGAGTGCGCTGGGATTTGCTTGTTCTGATCATCCTGTTTTCTTCTGCATAAGTACACTTTGCTCATACAGCGTATGCGTAGAGATAAAATCTTTTTGCTTTGTACTCTTCATTCAACCAACTTATTGTTTATTGCCCGCTAAAAAGCAAAAAAAAATCAGTGGGGATGTTTTACGAATATTTTCTCTTTCTTTCTTACAAAAATCAATGCCTGCGTTTTTTATGTGAATTTAGCCGTTCTTGTCAAAGATGAGAGTGCTTTCAAGACACTGAGACCAATTTATAGGTCAAACTACTTTTGAAATTTTCACATCACAACCAAACATGAAATTAAGCCACAGTCTTAAAATGGTTACCAGTGAAGGGCCACTCCGGAGCCAGATTTCTTTAAAGAACCATTTGTATGCTTAATTAGGATGCACTGTCGGATGCTCACTATTCATATAATCTTGAGTAGCATTTTCATTAATAATGACCACTTACTCAATGAGTGAAAGAATTTTTGAAGAAATCTGACTCCGGAGTCGTTTTTCGTTATTATGAGGTCATTTTTTAAATGTGCTTTTGCATACCCGCATTCGTAATACCCATCATGGTGGTTGCACATGCACGTGGGCGCAGCTGAGTGCGAGCTTTTGTTTGTCTATTGTTGAAGATGAAGTTCTGAAATATGGTTGACATAATCGATGTTCTATTTCAACTCCTGTTCCCGACTTTAAGCCCTTCCATTAGTTTCAAGGGAAGTAGGGCGTGAAACAGTTCGCACATTTCTGACCGGCCGGTGTGTCAGATCTCCGAACAACTAATCCTCAAAAGATCCATACGAGTAACTGTTGGTTTGGGAATTTGAATTTTCGTTACTTGTAATTTATGAAGCCTTCTGGCTTGGTAGATGAGTCGCCAAAGCGCATATGAATCCAGATGATTGGACGCATCCTTTGTTTTTTTTCATTCAGTTGCACATTTGATAAGAACGAACACTTTCTATTTGCGATATTAATTAAGATATCGTTTTTAATAAAATTAAAAAAAAATATTTTACAAGAGAATTCGCCTCTGAATTTGCTATACAATTGTATTCACCCAAATTAGTAGTGCTATGCATTGGCGACGCTCCACACGAACGACGCTCAACATCGATGAATAGTTTGAACTAAAGAGATCAGTTACTAAAGATCACAAGTAGCTCTCGCCCTTATACGGCGAACGATCACTCCTTTCGATACGCCGTCTTTTCTATTCATTCTTGATATTCTTATGTTGTAACGTTAAAAATTGCAAATAAATTGAACCAAATATACTCGTTTTATATTTTCTTCTGTGACATATTGTGTTGTAAAAGCTATTAGTTTTCAGCAGAATGCAAAGTTGTTTTTACGATGTTTTTTTGCGCAAACACTGACCATATTTGGGACATTTTTAATCATTTAATGGGCAGTAGCCAGTAGAAAGGGAGAGAGGAGTAGAGGAGACTGGGGAGGTCAGTAGTGAAGGCCTAGAGGAGAGCAAATGTCAAAATTAGAAACGCTCTTCTACATACGCTGAGCTTCTAAGCTGGTCAGCTTCAAGACCGAATTGAACGACTTACAGAAGTTCTTGGCCTCAACTCTCAATCTCGTGTGGACCCCCTAATAAGTGAACGAGTTATCCTCCACATAACCATTATTAGTGTTGCACGATATTGCGGTTTAAGGCGAAAAGTATGACAATCACTCAAGGTGTTTGTATTATTTATATTGAAGAAAAAGCGCTAATTTACCAACTCTTTAAATAAAATGAACCCATCGTCGTCGTTGACATCCATCATTTTACAAAAATGGCGCGGATTCATATTGATTCTCTATCGCACCAACAAATTCATCTAGTGAATAACGGAAGAAATTTTCTTAGTTAAGACTCGAACTGGTAATTAACTTTCACCGACAGGTGGTCCCACCAGTTACCCACTGAGCTATTATGGGCGTTCTTTTTCGCAATTTTTTGCGATTTCCACTCAGTGCATAACAACGCAATATTATGAATAAACGATGGAACAGGGAACTTATGCACTTACAGGCCATTGGCGGTCAGAAAAACAGCTTAAGCAAAACGTCGAAATTATTGAATAGATGATCGAATAAGTAAATGAGTACGGCACTCCTCATTCACAGTTCAAAACCAGTCAAACATTGAATTTTGAACAGGTGCTTAGTCGTGCGCTCCTTTTAATATATTACGGTAGCATGTGTAATCTGGAATTCAGCTGCATGACGCTATAAGTTTATATATCCGCCCTCCCCCTCCCCCCCTCCCCTTCTCCTGCCCCCTTCGGTATACTACTATTGATTAGTATGTGCTGTGGTCAATTTTTAGCACAAAATTAGCTTCAATTGATGGAGTTTTGTACGTTTTCTCGAATCGAAGCTGATGCATAGTTACATATCTCATATCTGATTAGGCGTAGTAATGTTCTGTACCGCTTTTTTTTTCACGCAGTCTTATTATAACGGTTCGCTGGCGAGGCAGAAAGAAACCTGCGGAAACGCCTATTCGAGCACTCGATTTGTCACTCTCCTCACCTAGCCGCTATTCATCACAACTAGTCCTGTTTTATGAACTAGTAAATTTTTCGCAATGAACATTATGGCGTCATGCATGCCACACAACAAGAGAACAGCTTTAACATCTGAGATATCATGATCTGAAAACAAATGCTAAATCTACCCATTTTTGAGATCGGTCTGTTATCCTTCTGTTATCCTACTGCTTGGTACGGTAAGCAGGAAAAATCTTCGCTACCTCTATTGTTGACTCCAGGTACACTACATAAATTTGTTCAACTGCTGTCCACGTTGCACTTTCAAAACATTGAAGATCGTAGATCCAACAGTTATTTTCAGATCATGCACGCCCACTCCGGGCCTAGCACGATGATTCGCCGATTTTTGCAGGGTCAGTATCGATCCTGTCGTCGTTTATCATCTCGGCATTGTTTGTGGCCAGCGTCGCTTCCATTGTTTGCTGGTCTACCTGCTCAATTTCGATTTCTGTAAATTAGAGAGCTGCTAAGTGCTGTCTGCAGCTGGTATAAGCCCGGGGCCCTGTGGCCCAATGGATAAGGCGTCGGACTTCGGATCCGAAGATTGCAGGTTCGAGTCCTGCCAGGGTCGAGTCATTTTCCTCAATGTCGTCGACGATTCCAACCATCACGAATGCATCTGCTCGTCCCTAGGTTAGAATGGTTGACACCTGATCGTTGCGGACCGAGTTTTGGAAAGGGCGCCAGGGCAGACGCATTGTTCGCAGTAACAAAGCGGCCAAGTAGTCGGCAGTTGGTGCGAGCGATGAGAATGGCATGTATCAGCGTCGTTTAACGCAGAGCATTCTGTGCAATGTTTTTGGTAAAGTTTGGTATCAGAAACGATGGAGAATGTACGCATTAGCCGAATCCAACAAGTAGTTTTGGTCATAATAGTGGGCGCAGAATAATTTGGTACAGCGATTTACAGGGCCTTAAATTTGGGCACTCATGCCGTAATGATTGTCAGCAACGCTTGGTCGGAAAAAGAACTGAGTCTAAGAAAACAAATCTGCCATAATGCTGCTTAACTTTGTTATCGACCTCGACGTCCATGTATTTGTCACTATGGTTACGCTGTTCACATGTTGTAAAAAATCATTCATAGTCAGTCATCGTTTGTTGGAGTTGTTCTTTCAGTTATGCATTATACGTTCGTAGTCAATACTTCTGCGCGCGTGTATATGAACGTATGCTTGTGTAGAGACAAGTTCTTAGTTGCGACGAGACATCTGATTCAGTTATGAGATGTCCATACTCGACTGTCAGCAATAATGAATATTAATTCATTCCACCCTGCCAAGGACGTCAACTTTTCGTTTGAAGTTAGGATCTCCTTTTATGGGCAGGATAATGGATATCCTGGGAACATGTGCAAGCGAATCGCGATTTCCGATCGGGTCTCAGTTTCCTGTTTGAGCCTCGTTTTTGGGAGTAACCAGATTCACTGTTGCTCACAAAAGTAACTCACTATATCGTAATCAGCAAATGATTTGAATTATAATTCTAAATATTACGTCCTCTTTCCAGCTTCCAAAAGACAAACTTCGTTTCACTTTTTACTGCTCTTCGACACCTTCACTTATTAAGGTTGCACCACTAAGGGAAGTATATATGGCTAGAAACAGGACAAAATAACACCGATCAAACTGTTTTGAGCAGAATTCCCGAGTTGAGCATATCGATCTCGGCCTCGTGGCCTAATGGATAAGGCGTCGGACTTCGGATCCGAAGATTGCAGGTTCGAGTCCTGCCGGGGTCGGAGTTTTACGTCAAAATGATGAGTCTAATTGCTATGAACACGTCAATGGAACGTTAATTCGGCTTGACAAGCTCATCTCAGCAAAATAATCAAATGGCATCATAAAGTAATGAAGCGAGAGAAGAACGCATAATGATCAGCTCGCGCACGATAGACCAAGGGAATTTGTACTAGAAGTACGGCTATCGCTCTTATTCGGATTTTTAAGCGCTTTCTCGTTGTATTTGCAATTGATTCTCCATATCACGTTGTCAGTCGTTAGTTTTTCTCAGAATCGGTTTCTCGAGATTCAATGATTCCTTACATCGGCATCACAGTTCGAAATCTGCATTCATTTTTTGCATTTGGACTTTGAACTTAAAAATTGCAACGGTTAGTTGACGCTGTTGAAGGGATATCTTCGAAAATTTCTAAATCTAGAAGTAGAAGTGGGCTCTGAATGCGAATTGCAGCCCTGCTCAGCTCCACTTCCTTGGAGAACGAGAAGTGATCAGCGGTAGTCTATCCTGCAACTTGGAGCCAAAGCCAGAGCCGGGGCCTATATTTCCTCAGCAACTCGGATCAGAGCCAAGCCAGCCTCTCGACTTGTCAATTTCCGTTCAAAACCTTGGTTTTTTATAACATGCTGTACTATGCTTAAGCTTACAAATAAATTGTTGTCTAAACTTACAAAAAACTTCTATTGTCAATCCAAATAAGAAGCCGCATCTCAACTGTTATGTTGTATTGTATTATCTCGGTTTTGGAACCCCAAAATTCCAGTTTTTTGAACCTCGGACCATATCGATATGACTTTCCAGCCAAAATCAGAATTAAAATAGTAACAAAACGACTTTTACTTTTGTGTATTTATGCAATAGATTATTCACTGAGCACGTTAACCGTTGCCATACACATGCAAACAAAACATAACCCTCAATGTATTGCAGTCCTTAAACACGGCGATCAATTTTTCATTTTGACCTATTGCCTCGGACTTTCCGTCCTTAGTTCTTTGGAGTTCCGGTTTTCGTTTTCGCCTTTTTTCTCCGGAGTTTGGGTTCCGTTTTCCTAAAAGTACTCCCATGCGGTGAAATTATTCTTTGCGGGCATACTCTTGACTTGGAAATTTGTTTATCGATTAATGAGGCGTTCCTTAAACCGCTCTAATGCTTAATTTTATTTATTCGTTGCACAAACAGTTGCACCTACCCGATTCGTCGATATTTCGTTGCGAGCGGTTATTTTCGTTGAGAATGGTGATCGCATAACAAATTTTACTTTGCGCCATTACACTACCCTCTTCAATTCTCTTTAGAGCACGTTCTGTTCTGAATCATTTTATATAAGCGAACATCATAGTAACTAAATTATTCGTAAAACAAAACGCAATAAACAGCTGGCTAGAAGAAACGTATTTGAGGGAAGGAACTAAAGAGACAAGGCTTAGAGCAGTGGATGTTAGATGAACGGATTATTTCATGTCGAGGGGGGGGGGTGTAGGGTGCATGTAATATCATCGACCACGTTCAGTCAGGAAGTAGTTTGAGTTTTCTAAGCTTTATTTCACATCACATAAAAAATTTTCAACGCAAATGAGTTTACAGATGGAGAAACGAAGATTGAATGAATGGATAAATGAATAATATGCAATGTTTTTTTTTTCTATGAGGAATTTGCGTTTCTTTATTCGTGAAGAAGTAATAGAACTTGTTATTTTTCCGAATAATTATGAGTGAACTAAAAGTAAGTTCTCTCTTCACCTTTTTTTTTACTAAAACTTGTCGCATCGATCTCAAAAGTTCTTCCGTCAATTTACACCTTCAGACTTCAGACCATTAGACGGCACAATAACCCCACCCTTTTTGCATTCTTGAGTGTGTTGAGGATGCGAACGCAAATGTGAGCGATCCGTAGAATAATTTATACGTGTTTACAGGGTTCGACAAAAAAATTCGATCACAATTATTCTTTGGTTGCGCCGTTTTAGAGTGTCATTAAAGATGCACATTTTCATTTCTCGACGTGATGCAAACCCTCATGGAACTCGAAAATAATCCAGCACATTTCCGAACACAAAACTTAGCAATAAGTGCGTGAGAGAATCTTTGTTATGCTCTCTGAAGTGTATTAAAAGCAAAAACATATTTTTAGAAAGACTGAAAGGTTTGTTACATTTGTGAAGTAAATTTTTTTTTTACAGACGAAAAAATGAAGATAGCAAACGAATTACATATTAAACGGTATTTATGAATACTTGGTATAGAGTCTTACAAAATGATTAACAAAAATGGATTGGGAATCATTGAAGTACGGAATAACTGAAAAAACGTACAAATTATAAAAAAATAAACTATGTGTAAATTTAAAAAAAAAACCAACTTTAAATACATTCAACTTCTAATCTTAAGCTATTTTAATAGGATAACCGCGTAGTGAAATCAACCTCTCAAATTGAGTAGACCTTATTCACAGAACAAATTTTAACGCACATCCTCCTTTAAAAACTGCGCTGTTCTACTGTGTATTATATTCCATTACATATTAGATTCTACTATATTCTATTCTATTAT
>JPKZ01001384.1:36646-47041 GCA_000803305.1 Toxocara canis | reverse complement strand
AATGGTCAAACCTCAGAAAGGCTTTTCTTCACAATACATGAACGTAACGTATTTGGATAGCGTCTGACGCGCTATTTTGGATTTCGTAAGTCGGCCAAGGACCGAATACGTAATATACAAATTCTGCAGTCCTGCTATACATTTTTTTTCGATATCAGCCCTTCCCAAAAATATGCATTCCAGTTCAATATCAACCGCATGACATTTGCTGCGGTCGAATCAGTTGCGAAATTATCGATTTTTTAAACTATATTCCCTAAACGTTCAAGAAATCCGCATGCATTTCCAGTCGTTTGGGTTGCATATTTCATTAAATCAGTGGCAGAAGGGGTTCCGTAAAATTATATTTTTACGAGCTGTCACGTATGACAAAATTGAAATCTTCATTATTTGCGAGTATTTTGTGAAAACGATTGGTCTGGGCGGTGTGACGCCAAGGAACAACCATACAGAACTTCCCTGCCATACATTCTAGAGAGTTTTTTTCGTGGTTAAAACGAAAAGGATAAATTTATTTTGAAGTGATGAAATATTTACGTGTTATTTGTTTATTTCGACGATGAAAATGGCTTTTGAGGATTGTTTTTTTTTCGTTTTGAATAACGAAGTGTTTATTTGGCTTTTCTAGGAAGCAGCTTAACACAATTTTCGCTTCAAGAAAAAAAAGGAGGCGAATATTATTATTATTATTTTTTTAAATCTTTGCCGTTTTAAAACGTTATTAAGTTTTCAGAGTTGTACTTCGGTCTTATAAACATATTGTAGTCGAATATTTGAAGCGCTGTCAACATCTGCTATTGAAAGAGGAAATGTGAAGCTTATATACAAATTCATTTTTGTATGCCGATGGCCTTTTCTATGGTTGTGTTTACATTTAGCTGAAATTCATCTCTCAGCACTTTCATTTTGATGACGTTTGTCCAACAATATTGCTCTTTCCCTTTTAGGAGACCTTATTAAGCATTAGTGTTTCAAGATTTTCTCACGCATAAATTTACTACGAGAAGCTTAAATTTAAAACGCTAAGTTTTCATGAGCACATTTAACACATTTTTCAACTAATACTTTTCCCGATTTGGCCATATTGCGATGTGCTAATAGCGGCAACACTAGATTGGTCATTTATTACGCGACTAATTATGTTTTTTTTGCAGTATTGTTTCCACTTTTTTTCATTTTATTCACCCACCGGAAAGCATTCAAAAAAGTGATTTTCAAAAATCATAGCTTAGAATTGAACGAATCACATGTACGCTTCTATCTTCATTCATGCTTCACTTTGCTTTATGAGTTGCATATACTCTGTATTAACTCGGGTTTTGCCTTGTGGCTATAAGTGGCTTTATACAGGTAGGTTGATTTACTCGAACGAGTGAATGATATGCCGGGAAAAGGCTATTTTTTTTCAAGCATTTGAAGAGCGGGTAGAGACTATTTTTCATCATACTTTTTCCCCCTTTATACCAGAACTATTCCTCTTCGAACAAAAAAAGCTCTTACATCAGCTTCCCAGCTTCTTTCATTTCCATCCTCCTCCCTTCTAAAGTTCATTTATGAAAGAGGATTTATGAAGTGTTTGTACGTAACATCGATCTCAACGTCAAACACTAGCAGTGTTGAGATGACACAGTATATAGTTTTAATGATATTGTTTTCACGCGCCCCTGAAACCTAAACTGCATGAGCCGTCGGGGATCGGATCAGAAGCGAAGGGAGTTCATCTTTCTGCGTGACAACGACGAAATGATGGCGAATTTTAGCACTTCCCCCCAACCCACCCCTCTTTCACCACCTCTTCCACCTTTAACAATCCTCACGTCTCCTTTAAACCTATTTACTATCATAGATGAGCCCAGTAATGTATTCGCGGCCGCCAATGGAACAAATTTGGGGGATTTTATTAGTCCGGATAGTTTAAGGGTAGGCGTGGAATAAATCTAAAATTTAAAATAAAATAACGAGGTAAATTGTATGAAAAAGGTGAATTTTTTACAAACACTTTGTAGTAAACGTGTTCTATGAAGTATTAATTAAAAAACTTGTTTTTGGTTACACTTTTACTGGACTACAATCCCTATCCGAACGACGAGATGTTATCAGCCAGAATCGAGCGAGTGTTATTCGCACAAAGAAAACTGTCATTGCAAAACGGGCCTCTTTATGAAAGCTAACAATTGTTAACGAGTCCTCTTAGCTGAAAAAAAAAGAAAGATGTTTAGACGTGTCTATGTTCCGTTTTTCTTTGACGTTTTCATCTAAAGGAAATGAGTTTAGCGAACGATTGCACATCTTATCCATCGCTTTGTTATGCGAACATTTTAAACTATTTTGCAGCTCATTGTGATCACCCATCTTTGTTTTTGTTGTGATTTAAATGCTCACGTGAAACATCCTCATTGCTATTGCCACACGCACCAGTTTTAAGTATCCTAAGGTCGAAATATTATTGTGGAATAAATCTAAAATTTAAAATAAAATAACGAGGTAAATTGTATGAAAAAGGTGAATTTTTTACAAACACTTTGTAGTAAACGTGTTCTATGAAGTATTAATTAAAAAACTTGTTTTTGGTTACACTTTTACTGGACTACAATCCCTATCCGAACGACGAGATGTTATCAGCCAGAATCGAGCGAGTGTTATTCGCACAAAGAAAACTGTCATTGCAAAACGGGCCTCTTTATGAAAGCTAACAATTGTTAACGAGTCCTCTTAGCTGAAAAAAAAAGAAAGATGTTTAGACGTGTCTATGTTCCGTTTTTCTTTGACGTTTTCATCTAAAGGAAATGAGTTTAGCGAACGATTGCACATCTTATCCATCGCTTTGTTATGCGAACATTTTAAACTATTTTGCAGCTCATTGTGATCACCCATCTTTGTTTTTGTTGTGATTTAAATGCTCACGTGAAACATCCTCATTGCTATTGCCACACGCACCAGTTTTAAGTATCCTAAGGTCGAAATATTATTGCAACTTTTGAAGCTTGTACTATACATAGCTCATTCTATGCATGCAGAAGACGAAAAATGAATAAAGAGGCAAATATTTCTTCATTATTTCTACAAAAAAACATGTGACCGGCTATGTTTCGATATCGTTCGATCATTTTAATTCGATAAACTTTTGCTCTTCTAAATTAGCAACACGCAAAACTGTGAAAAACCTCACCAGAACTTTCCATTACAATTAAATTTAAATCGCTTCAACATATGCAAATACACTGCTGCTTTAAGTAGTGTTTTTTATGCTTGAATTGATTTGAAGTGATTAGAGTTGAGCTCACCTCATTCGAGTTGTCTTTATCGACATTATTAAGAAAAGTGTATAGGGCAGTGAGAAAATATTACAACGAAATGACTCTATATGTGCGACTGTACGCGTATATACGTTTCGTACAATCACAAAATTAAAAAAAAAAACCGAGAAACGGAGGTGAACACTCCGAATAATAAATAAGAGAAATCAACGCACTGAAACCGTAGAGATATAATAACGACTGGACTTATCGGTAAATGAAATACTGAATAGCATTGTATAACAGAATGAATAAGCAAGGAAAAGCAAATAAATATTTTGCTGTTCAGAGAGAAGAAAAAGGAGAGCGAATGAGGTATAATGGAGCAAACGGAGCGTGCGCGGATGGTGCCTAATAGAGACTGTGTAAGAAAAAGCTGTCCAGTCAAACGAATTAAGACGGCTGTCAAATATCGAAACGTTTTCGGTTTCAGTTATACTTTGAGAAAGGCTTTTCCAAATACAGATAAATCTAAAGTGAATCTATGAAATGCTATCTTTGTGAATCATGTTTACGCTTCAGTTATGGGTTCGACGTTTTCGTTTATTAGCGAAAGAGAAAATGCTTTAAAGAGATATATCCAAAGGTTTCAAGACTGCAAACCTTTAATCGCATGTGATATTAAGATGAGAAATGTTCGAGAAAAAATTTCCTAAAAGTCGTATGAGTGAAATTAGTCTTGAACTTTTCCCACAATCTTCATGTGTGCAACAAGATGAAGCAATCACATTTGCGACACATCTACGTCGCTAGATTCGCAGAATGCAATTGTAAAGAACGGTGAAAGAGCACAAGCAAAAAGAGTGACACTGAATTTGCTGAAATTCGTTTTAACACAGCTGAACAATATAAGGCACGAGGTCCTCAAGAAAATTTCGATGAAAAGTCGAAATTTTAGCAAAAATCATTGCAAAACGTCGTTCAGAAAGATTGTTGTTAGGCCAACCACAAACAACATCTGAACGTTTTATATTTAGCCACAGTTTATGCGAGTGGCCAAATGAAAAAGCAGTCGAATATAACAATGATCGATGCAACTGCATTTTATCATCGTAACAACAAGCTCGCTGATTACTAGGCAATAAATGAAATGAGGATTTTCGCTGATTTCATAGCAAGTTTTATAGCGTTATTCCATATAGGTATATTCCCTTCGATCTCCTCTCACATGTTCTTGTCGGCGTTCTTTTTTTCTAGTCTGTTTGCATACAAAAATGCTCCCCTTATTTGAGTTGAGAATAAATATACGTACGTATATATAGATGAATTGGGAGCGTCGATATAATTTGATAGGGAGTGAGCGATGAAACGAATGATCAGATTAGAGATTATTCATCGACGAAGCGTTATCTTCCGAAGGGTCAGTTCAGCTCTTGTGAAGAGCTAAATGAAGCACTTAGGCAAGGGCAACGCTCATCATGTTTAATTAGTGTGAGCGGCGTATCGATTTGCATATTAACGATGTAATATCGACTAGCAGCACTACTTCGTTCATATCCCACAACAACCGGTCACCTATACCTAGATTCATTCTTCCTCGACAGTACTCTTCAAGTGTGAACCTCATCATTTTCTTTGCGTTTTGCAAATTTGCAAAAGCAAAATTTGCATTTGCAAGAAGCGAACAAAGAAGATGCCACAGCAATGCGTATTGCAAGAAAAACGCATCACTGTGACGTCATATCTTTTCGTACACGTGTGTGGACGTTTGTAGGCTCGTCCAGCATATTAAATTCGAGAACTACTTAAGCTAAGAGTTCCAAAATTTGAGACATATAATGCACATCCAGGATGACTTCAACTGCCAATTTTCATCGCAATGTACGCATTTTCGAAGGAGGTATGCGCATTTGAAAATGGCCAAAGGTGTTGCATACTTCGAGTTCCCTAAAGCATCCTGAACTAGATTAACGATCGGATTGAATCGGTGAGGGCACAAATGAATTTTATCAGGACCACTACTTTAATCAGAACAACGGTCCTGAATTTTATCAGGACTACTGTTCATTTTGTTTAGATTATTTTCTGATGTTTGCAGCATGGGTTGACCTGACCAGCCCAACAGCCCCACTGCACATCTTGGCAGCTTCTTGGAACCCATTCCGATTTTCTTTAAGTTTTCCATTCTCGAATCATTTTGGTTGAGATTAGTGCTCTTATATATGGTAACAGACCATAAGGGCAATGCTGGACGCCATCGAGCATGAAACCACGGAACGCCGAATTCCGTGTCCGAAAATTCCGGCATTTGACATATAGGCTCCGAAAATTCCAGATGTCGGCGCTCAGCACCCCACCGAAAGTTTCGAATGAATGACGAACGCCAAAAACTTCAGCAGTCGGCATATCGCTGATTTCGTTTTTCGGTGTGGAAGACTCAAACATTTCGACATTTCTCCAATACTTTCTTCGCTTGCCCTTTCCTGACAAATATGAATTGTGGTTGGATATCTTCACATTATGTGTTCCTGAAACTGTTCTGTATAAAGTAGCCGATTTTATTGGCTCCTTTAATATGCACCAAAGACGCCGACAACGATCTTCTGGTTTCTTATCAACAGAACTAGGTTGTGCGTTTCTGCAGAAAGATCATGGAAATTCTGCCGTACATCCTAAACGATCCAAAGCGAGGAACAGCAACAAAAAAAAAGATTTCAGGTTTTCAAAGATAGCTGACGAGAAGAGCTTCACAGAAACTTTCGACGATTTGTTGAAAATTTAGCAAAATTCCGTTAGACAAATTCCGTTGAAAAGTTCAGCTAAACGCTAATAAGTGCAAGTGTTCCCAACAAAAGTTTCATAACGGAAATGACGTTTTTGAGAATTTCTTTGCACTTTTTATCCGCTATGCCCTTCACGTAACTGATCAAAAGCATTATCCATAAACTTCACATTTCAGCTATTTGGATAGGAAATCTTATTATCGCATAAAGCGAATGCTATCATGCTGGGAAAAAAAATTAAATTGAAATAATCGTTCCTTTTTCGACAGTTAATCTTGAGCTCGATTTTTGATCCCACTGGTGGCACGAATACCTTACATTGCTTCGAGTACCGTGCCACACACTCTTTCATATGCTCAGATATCTGCATTTGTTGTCATTATAACTCCTCAGCAGGGCGATCGTTATCCCGTCCGACAAACGGCATTTCATCAATTTTTGCTCTTTCACTCTATCGTTGTGACTGCTCTCCATTACCGGATCACGCCACGCTTCCTTTCCGGCACTCGCCTATTTTCAGAATGAGACCACCGTATCATAAAAACGCTTTAGTATCTTGTGCGTTATTATTGCGATATGGAGGCTCTCGAGCCGAAGAAATTTGTCCTCACTACCTTGGAAAATAATACCGCAGTTGTATTCCCAAAGGTTCTTTGATTCTGGGACGGTCCTTCTTCCCGACCGGAGTT
Source organism: Toxocara canis (assembly GCA_000803305.1). Lineage (NCBI taxonomy): Eukaryota > Metazoa > Nematoda > Chromadorea > Rhabditida > Toxocaridae > Toxocara > Toxocara canis. The sequence goes on along the minus strand of JPKZ01001384.1, from coordinate 40,333 downwards.
GCCCGAAGCCCAAGTCTGAGTGGAACCACCTTGAAGTCTGAAGCTGGGGCCAGATATTTACCTGGAAATGGAAATGTAGCCAAATCCAGAATCTTGTGTTCTGGGGAGTAAAAACTGGAGTCGAAGTCAAGCGTTCTCGGAATCCAGAGATGAAGCCAGAGCTAGGCTGTCTGAAAATGTAGAGCAAGAGCGGGAATCGGATCAGGCCTGAGGTTGGATCTGAACTCGGAACCTGAGCCACGCTCTCCACAGGACAAAGCCGTGGCAGGGGCAAAGTCTTTTGTCTTTCGAAGATGGGGGCCGAGGTCGGAATCAATCTTCCCGACAAGTCAAGACCGCAACCTTAGCCAGGTTACCTGCGGCCAAAGCTGAACCCGATCCGGGCCCCTATATCCCAAAAAATTTGTTGGAACTGTGCGCGAGCTAGGTTTTTAATCGACTTGCCAAACTCGTGTGTGCAGATTAGAGGGAAGTTATGTATATGAGCGCGTTTATCCGGTAGATCTGGGGTCGAGAAACGCTAAAGCCAGTTTTAAGCGTAACATTACGACCACAACCTTGAGACAAACGAATTGAACTGATTTATGATCTGTCGATATTGTACATACACCATGATCTATCCAGTTTGTATAGACAGCGTAGGCCTATTCTACTGACCTTCAGATGGGGTATATTCGCGTCAGGGTTTCGATAATTATCCAGAACGAATCATTTTACAACGAAATGGATCACAGAACATGCGGGGAAATGAACTTTACGTGCACGATCTGCGCGGCGGTAGACCAGGCTAAGGTGTGATCTCGTTACTGCACTTGTTTCGTTATTGCTTTGCAAATGATGGAACCGTTTCGACTAAAAAAAAACTGGTAGCTACCTCCTTCCCCCCTCCCCTCCCCCTCCTTTCCCGGAATGCCATTCCACTCGTCGCGGCTTTGTTGTTTAATTTGAGTATGTGCTTCTGTCTCAACATTTGAGGAAATCATCTAGAAGCTCTGGAGCTGCAAGTTTCGTTCTCAGCTTCCTTGCAAGATAATAGCGAATTCGCTTCCCTAGGGTCCTGTGACTATGGAAAGATGATTTCTTCGGTGGTCGGAGTGACTATCGACCCGAAGCAGAGTCAACTTGCAGGAGTTCCAGCTGGATCCGGCGCTATATTTTTCCGCAGTTGAAGCTCGGTCAAAGTTTTTGGGGGCCTAAGGCTCAGGACTGAAATCAGGCTGTCCGACACAGTGGGTCTCAAGCCGGAGCCATTTAATTGTGAACAACGGAAGTCCACCTCGGGAATCGACGGTGGAGCCGGAGACAGGCTGCTCGAAAAGCCAGAGTCGGGGCTAGGTCCTCTCAGAGACTAGGGCCAGACGCGGAGCTGAAGTCAAGTTTTTGCGGCAGAGCCGGAGCTGGAGCCAAGCTTCCCGAGCAGGTGAAGCTTGAGGAGAAGCCGAAGCGAAATTCAGATCGTCCCAAGGACTGGAACCGAGGCCGCAATAGGTCGAAGTCGGAACGACGTTCTTTACGACGGGGAAGATAGTGCTGGAGCCAGTTTACATCGCTGCTGAACCGGATCCACAGTCGGGATTTCCTTCCTTCCTGCAGTCGGAACCAAGCAGAGCCAAGATTTCTTAATACACAGCACAGAAATCAACACGGATGCCACAGGATTAAAACCTGTCCATACATTTTGTGCTGTTTTGCGGTCTGCAGTTCACGCCAAACTAAAATTCGGAGGTGCCGTATAGCGTTCACGGCATTTTTTGGAGAAAGTACGCATAGTATTCATACGGAGGAAGAGGTATGACACCATTCAGGTCCGTCATTTCCGCCGCGGTCAGTTGCGCTTCGATCGAAATTGCACCACGAAGTGTGGAACACATGGGAACGCATAACTCCATAGCTTACCGCCGGAAATCACCATCGATTCACATAAAAGTCACAACATCCATATTTCCCAACCGCAAGAACCGTTGAGCACATTTTGCTTATCACACATTTACGCCCGTATCAGCATTGCTCGTGGGCGCAATTGACGCCTATTCGTCTCGCTTCACCTCTTCCACATCATTCAAACGAACATTTCTATTTCCATTGTGGAAATGAACGACCGACACACCCTCGCCAAAGCCGACAACGAAAATAGCGCTGCTAGTATTTGAGCCTTAGCACTGTGACTGCGCCACTAACTACCGTAGCTTTCGTTTCAAAATAATGTTCTCGAGTTTAGATGAACGTTCATAGAATGGTCATGTTGGCAAAGATCGCATATTTTTGTGAGTGGAATTGAGGAAATGAAGCAGTTATTGATTTGTTGCTTTTGCTCTATAAATGTAAGAACTAAATGAGAGGGAGCGAAGAGGAACAGAAGTATACGGAAGGCGTTATCCATGTGATAGTGGCATTGAAACGACTTTTTTGTTTTTGTGAACGATTAATTCATTCGGAGCATTTTTCTTTTCACAAATCTGCAACATTTGCCCTCTCGAAGGTCGAAGTTGCCCCACTGTAAAGCGAGAAACGTCACATGAACGAACAATTCGGAACACGTGGACGTTCGCGTATGACTGCAAAACGTTTGCACAGTAGTTTGATAATGATGCCGCATTCGTGTTTGATAAATGTAGGGGATAATTTAAGTACAGCTTATTAGAGTAGTAATATTTGTTCTAATAGAAGTAGCTATGTTTGTGATAGAACTGCGAGTAATTTCCTTCGTAACTGGATGAGCCCGTTAAAGTGGTATGTCATCCTTCTTAAGTCTTTAGAACGAAGGTATTAAATTATAGATTTTACAGTTTGTGCTATAAATAACGAGAACTTGAAGTTGTTTCAGTAAGTTTTTTTAAAGGCGTATGCTGAGGAACGACGAAGCACCAGCGCCATGGTAGAAAAATGTTGATGGGACGAAATGTTTTGTGTTAATTTCTAGGTAGCGGTGCTACACGTGTTGCACTTTTTGAAATTTTACTATTGCCTTATATGTTATAAGTCTTTTTATTTTTTGTTATGTATAGGAGTTCCTGCATAAAGTTTTAGCGAAGTCGTGTGGATGCATGACTACCCTCGGGTAATTTCAGTAGATGATGCTTGTTCGATGCGTCAATGTTTGCATTGTTTCAATCCGTTGGCATGATTACTTGGTCAGGAAATACCCTTTCCTCCCGAATGTGACCACTGCCGAAAAAGTGATGTTTGTGTGCCTTGGCAAACTGCAGTGCGCTAATCTGATGATGACAACGTTGTGTCTGTCCATGTAAATGCGTCTGTATGTGTTTTTTTTGTCAGGTAGTTTTAACTCCGGAACCAGTGCATTTATGGTTATAAGGTTCATCTACAGCCTAAGTTAACACCTGTATCCAATCTTAAACCACTCCATCGACCCCAGGGGAGTCATCCTTCACAAGAGCCAAAAAAATTTTATACACTTTAGACCTGTCCTATTATAGTAACTGAGGCTCTGAAGGAGGTATTCGGTAAATCTGGACGAGCGGTCACGTCGGATAAAGTATAAATATTTGTCGTTTGCGAGTAGGATGGTTTATATGCGTATTTAATCGTAGTATGACAATTTAGCCAACCTACTGTTCTGCCAAAAAGCAGTTCTGTTTTACAACTTACAGTGATTTGCATAGTAGGTTTACTTGCATATCGTCCCCTTTCCCCTTTCTTCCCCTTCTCCCTCCTCTTCTTCACGCC